>OY998159.1:8288259-8479327 GCA_963921925.1 Sphagnum tenellum
TATCAAACGTTTATTCCTTCCGCAACTGATGAATACCTAGGGCATCGATCACCCATTGCACTAGAGATCTCTCTCTGCGACACTCGTTGAGCAGCTAGCTACAAACAAATCGGGCCCACATCGAAAGAAAGAGACACACGCGCAGAGAGAGAGAGAGAGAGAGAGAGAGAGGATTTTGCAGTTGGGTCTCTTATGAAGACTTGTAGCTTCTGTCTGTATGTCTGTGTGTGAGGTTCTTCACAGGTTGCCATTCCTGAGACTGAGCGAGAAGGAAGAGGAAGAACAACAACAGGAAGAGGAAGAACGCTCACGGAGATGCAGAACATGAGTTGTGGAGGAGGAGGAGGTTTCGCATTCCGCAGTTGTTGTTGTTCTTGCTGGACAGCTCCGTGTCTACTACCTCCCTCCTCTCCTCGTTTGCTGCTCTTGTGTCCTCCTCCTCATCGCTATTCTTCTTCTGCCGCCATCGATACTGCTAGTACTACTGCTGCCTGGTCTCTGGCACGCCAGACCTCGTCTCTGCTGCTTCCGCCACAACTCCTCCGTCAGCAATCACTCCTCAACAAGCTTGTTGTTGGGAGCAAGTCTTGTGTCGTTCCAGAATCTCAAAAGCTCGGCCATTGGAATTGGAGATGGAGTGCAGTGCGCCCCTTTGCCAGCCTTGGACGGCGGGCAGAAGAAGACCAACAACAGCAAGAGAAGATGAAGACGCTGAAGGAGATGGAGAAGGAAGCAGCAGGAAGGATGCCGC
Organism: Sphagnum tenellum; assembly: GCA_963921925.1. Classification (NCBI taxonomy): domain Eukaryota; kingdom Viridiplantae; phylum Streptophyta; class Sphagnopsida; order Sphagnales; family Sphagnaceae; genus Sphagnum; species Sphagnum tenellum. The sequence goes on from OY998159.1 coordinate 8,289,011, forward strand.
CTGCAGCAGATGAAGAAGCTAACAACAAGACGGAGCTTGGCAAACCAGAAGAGTGCACGGCAGATGAATTGCACTATGTTGCGGTTCCTGGCACTCCTTGGAGACTCTCTCTCTGGCGCTATCTTCCTTCTGCTAAGGTAAGATTGCATCCTCTCTCCATGGTGCTCTTTTGCTGCTGCAGATTGCATTCTCTCTTCTGCTGCAATGTCTCTCTGGTTGTTGCTGCATCTGCTTGTGAATTCCCTGAATCCAGTGCAATTGCTAGAACCCAAAACCTCCACATGAACCTTGACAAAACCCTGGACAAAATTCTTGGATGATTGTGGAGAGTTCAGGAGCTTGTCTTTCTGGGGTTTGCAAGGAAAAGGGTTTGTGGGGCAAGAAGAAGTTCTGTATTGCCTCTTCGATCCTTTGTCTTTTGCACCACGGTGTGCTCATGATCCTGATGATCATGATCGTGTACAGATTCATACAGAATCCTTCCTGATGATGATGATGTACTACAAATTCACGCAGAAACTTAGAAGTCTCCAAGATGAATATCCTCAGGATATACAGATTCATGGCAGAATCTTGGAAGTCTCCAGGAAGAATTGTCTTGTTGTGCTGTTTTGATTTCTTGTTGTTCATGTTTTGTGAGGTTCTCTTGCATGCATGGTTTGAACTGCATGACAGATGATGATGCAGGTGGTGAAAGTGTTTCTAGAGCATGTAGTAGTTTTTGTACCCTTGGTGGTGTTGATGAGTTGTGGTGGCCATTTTTCTCCTCAATTCTTGAGTGAGCTTACAAGGTTTTGCCCTAGTATTTGCTGCTGCCCCAGCTATATTCATTAGGGTTTCTCAGGGTCCCGCCTCCACTCTTGTTTTGTGGGTAGTGATGTTTTAGATTTTCGTCTCTTTCAGCAGTAAAAAAGGATGCGAAGAATGTGCTTGCTTACTTGAGGTTACAGTATCTCATGAATTGGATTGGATTACTGATTCGACTTCAGGATTGAACAACAATTGCTGCTGCTGCTGTGGAATTGACATGATTGTGTGGACATTTGCAGGGTCCAAAGAGAAATCATCCCGTGTTGATGCTTTCTGGCATTGGCACAAATGCAATCGGGTTCGACTTGGATCCTAGTGTGAGTACATAAATACACAATGTCATGTACTTTAGAGAGAAGGCATAGATTCTGCTGGATGTTTTTTTCTCTCAGTTCTTCCATGATGAATTTGAATCTGTGCTTTTGTGTACTTGAGTAAGAGGATTGAGGCAACATGTTTGGAGCAAGGGGTGAAACCGTAAAGGAGAGAGGGAGGAGGATGGTGATAGATGTATTCTTTTTTCTTCTGCAGCTATGATGATGCATGTTTTTCCTTTGACACTACTGCAGCTGTCAGGATTTTAGAGAAGACAACTTTTTGTGCATTGGGGAGGGACTTGTGCAGGTGTCTTTGGCGCGCTATCTTTCAGGAGCAGGGTTTGACACATGGATTCTAGAGGTTAGGGGTGCAGGGCTGAGCAAACGAGAAGGTGAACCCACTTCTAGTGAGCTCGGTGGGACTTCCAGAACTTTCACAGGAGCAATTCAAGATGCTTTTGTTAAAGCAACGGTCAAGACTGCCACCAACAGGAGAGCAACAACAGAAGAGAAGAAGCAAAGAAGTTCTCTCCAGGGAATTGTTGAGGCTGTAGAAGAAAAGGAGTCGATGGCAGTCAAGAAAGAAGACAAACCCATGGGAGCTCAAGAGACAACAGAAATCATGACGGAAGTACAAAAATCTGCAGACACCCAAGGAATAACATCAGTCAAGAAAGTAAATGATGAATCTGTATTGGGTCAAGAGACAAAGGCAATGGAGAAAGTTGATGACTCTCTGCAAGATGAAGAGACAATGGCTACACGCCTAACTAATTCAGTGCTGCAGTTATCACAGAAACTGAGTGGTTTGGTCAGTGAAGGGCAGTCGCAGCTTCTCTCAGCTAAATTCATTGAGAAGGTCAGTATTAGGACTGAGTCCCAACTGGGAAAGTGTGATTCTTGCTTTCTTGTTGCTAGTGAAGCAGTCTGTCATCTGTTTTGGTCCTTTGCAAATCCACCCATCTAGTTTTCCTTAGTTTTTGAAGTCATACTTTATGTGTCACTACTGCCTATCGCCTCTCTTTGAGCACTGCAAGAAATCTGAAGAATGCAGATCTCTTCTCTTCTGGAGGACGGTGTATTGACTGGGCGACTTGGAGAGCTAAGAGAAAGACTGACAAGCGTTGTGGAGGGTCGCTACAACAATTCAACACTCTCAACTCAAATTGCAGACTTAACAAAGAGGGTTACACTGTTGCTGGAAGAAGGACAGCGTTCTGTATCACCAAGAGTTTCCAACTTGCAGGTATGTATGGCTGGTTCTGCTTTTTGCTACTTGTAGAGCAATGTAAAGATACTATAATAAGCACAGATCTCCTTCGGAAGGTAGGTACTCGCTTTGATAATTAGTGAGTGAATGTGATGTGCAAAGCAGACACTTGGAACTGTAAATGTCATTTATGATTATGGTTAGAATAATGTACATTCCTTCTCCCCCAGTTCTGAAATTCTGATTTGTAATGAGAATTTCTCCACAGGAGACATTGAATGCAACAATTGGCGAGTTTCAGGAGATTCTTGATCTCATTGCAGAGTATGATTGGGATTTTGACAACTACCTCACAGAGGATGTTCCAGCAGCGGTAAAAAGCTTGTTATTATTCAGTGGCAAATTCCTTTTTTTTTGTGTGAACTCAGGGTTATTCTTAGAGCTGATATTACTTGCAGTGCCTGCTTTCATTTGTATTTCTAGAGGTTTTATTTTGGTAGACAGCACTTCTGAGCCTCCTTTCAGTTTTGAGCACTTGCATAAACATCTCTGCTGTTCCACATGGTTTTCTAGTTTCCACTTGAGCTTGGGTGCCAAATATGCATGCAGATGGATTATGTGTTGAGCCATAGTGCAAGCAGAGATGGCAAAGTTTTGGGTGTTGGCCACTCGATGGGCGGCATCCTCCTGTATGCTATGCTGGCCACCCATGGTAGGTGCAAGCACATATTTGGAGGCCCCATCTCTGATGGTCTATCAAGATCAACTATGCTTGCTGCAGCTATCCTGCTTCTTTAGTGGTGTCTTCTTTCCTAGCTAAGGAGAAGACAAGGGGCAAAGTGCTGGGTCTTGAGTCAGAGTGAAATGCACAGTTTTGGTTACAAACATGTTTGACAGAATATTGCATAGACAAAGGTTGCATAGTTTGGTCCTCATGCTGATCAGTCTACATGCTGTGGCAGCTAAGCAAGCAGCACTTGCAGGAGCTGTCACAGTGGCATCATCTTTAGATTATGGGGTGTCTAACACCTCCCTGAAGCATCTTCTCCCTCTGGTAAGTGGCTGCCAATAGAAGAAGAGTACATAGTAGTACATGAAAGTTGCATCTGTAAGGGAAATTTCATTTTGTCAATTCACCCCAAAAGAAATGGAATGAATGGTAGCTCAAGGAGCCAGCAGTGTTCAATTTCTGAATCAAATGGGCAATAGATGAAGTTGTGCATGTGAATTGGTCTTTGAAGTGGTGAGGTGGAGAGTGCAGGCAGACCCAGCTGTATTGTTCAATGTGCCAGTAATACCTCTGGGGGCATTGATGACCGCTCTCCATCCATTGGTCTCGCGGCCTCCTTATGCACTGTCATATTTGGGCTACCAAGTCTCAGCCCGCCAAATGATGGACCCCGCTCTTTTCAAGAAGCTAGTGTTGAATAACTTCTGTAAGGCAGCTGCTGCTGTCTCTGCTTCTGAAGTAGTAGACTATATTGTGAGACATGTGACTACAAGTTGTCATTGGGCTGCTCTCATCTCATTGTAATTTGCTGAAACCATGTTATGGAAGCAGCATTTTTCTCACACTGGCTGTTGCTGATGAAGGTACTGTTCCTGTGAAGTTATTATTACAATTGGCGACAGTTTTCCAGCCAGGGGGTTTACGAGACCGATCAGGGACAGTTATATACAAAGATGGCTTGAAAAGCTGCAAAGTGCCAGTCCTTGCAATAGCTGGCGATCTAGACTTAATTTGTCCCCCTGCTGCTGTTCTCGGTAAGGTTCTTTGACATGCATCGTTGGGTTTCTTTTGCAGTGAAAGACCCATTGTGTGTAGGAAGTGTGTATGAGATCAGGTAGTGTGCTGATGAAAATCCTGTCATTGCCTTAGACACTATGAAGGCATTCCCTGGGGCCACTGTCACCTACAAGTTGTTTGGAGGGAAGCATGAGCGCCACTACGGACACTATGATCTACTCTGTGCCCGTACAGTAAGTTCCTTTCCCAAACTGCCAAATGTCTTTTGCATACTCCAGTTCCCATACATAACTGTCACAAAAAAAAATGCTATTAGAAGTCCTCTGATTACATCATATCTCCTTGTCTAGAGTGCAATGTAAAGAAAGCAACCCCAAGTTAGCAGCTCATGTCTGTTTGTGTTGCAGGCAAAGCGAGAGGTGTTTCCAATTGTGGAAGATTTCCTTGAAAAGTGCGATGGTTCAAAGTCACGTTTTGTCAATTGACAAATGAGTAGTGGAGCTCAATTTCACTATCATAGATAGATTTTTTTGAAGGAATTTAAAGCACATTGTGTTGGGTGCCACTTGTGTTGCGACTGTGTAAAGCAGAAGCCCATAGGCCTTTTGAACCCATCCAATGTTTGCAAAGTGTGAACAGGTGGTTTGTTTGCACAGTTTTGAGGATAGTACCTCACACCTCCTCCTGTCATTGGGCAACCCACAAGACACATCATGCCAGTGAACTCCTGCTTCACGATTAGCACAAGTGTATCATTGTCATGCATGCTATGTTTTCTCTAGCATCCAGCAAATTGGACAAGTGCGTTTGTTGTGCAGTTGAATTTTGAGGAAACAGTAGACGGGAGTGATCAAAGGTTAGTGAGGTTTTCCATTTTTCATGTCTCTCAATTTTTTAGAGTCATCAATTGCTGCTGCTAATGTGGCTTCACTAAATGAGGATTTTGAAAATACGAGGTACAATGCACACAGCATGTATTTTACTTGTGAGTAAAAAAATAGCACCTGTTTTTCATCAGTACAGAACTAGCTTTCTATTTAGTCAGAGACAGGTTCCTCTCGGCATACTCCCTCACCTTTCTGAGACTAAGGAAAGAGATAGGGTTAGTATTTTTCTCAAAAATGTTTTGAGATATTTGGCAGTTCATGACAGGCCTTGTCTATGATTGTTTTTGGACCAAAAGCAGTCACAGCCAAAGAACTAAAAACATTGAGCAACATCGACAGAACATTTATTATCAACCAGAACCAACGGGCAATTGAGCTTCCTGCAGACTAAAAATACAATCTGCTAAAGACTGCTAATGACCCTGAGATACTGACAGTTGCATGTGTGCACCCTCCCCATCTCAACTCTGAGAAGTGCAATTTGGAATATGACAAACATGCAGATGGAAAAGAATTGCAGCAAGCTCTGAGTGCACTAGTCACCTACATTATCCTGGCTGCAATTAGACCGCAGAGGTCTAGGGTGCTTGCAAATCCTCTACAAGGTGTGGTTGTAAAATATCTTCTACTCAGACTCAAATTCGTAGGGCAGTTTAAAGGATAACCATATGCTTTGTTCTAGGTTCTCATGTGGTTCTTCTAGAAAACCACTAATATTTCAGTTCTGAGATGGATTTTGCAAAATGAAAGATGCTCTGATCTGACCATCTATCACATCCTCCAAAGGTTCATAGCCCACTTGATTGGGAACCAAACCCTTGAATCTTGGATGCAACATTCTAATTTCTCTTTGCAGGTGCTGTTGTAGTTTGGCGAGCTTGTGTATATGATGGAGAAGGATGTGTGGAGTGGCAGTTGTTCCAAAAGACAATTCCTTGGGGAAGAATCCAGCGGATGAAATTCAGAACCTGATAAAGTTCCCTTGTGTTGTTATTGCAACAAAGGTGTACTTTGAAAGAATATTGCGAAAACTAGAGATGGATGCATTTGCAGAAAGAGCTCAAGTCACAGAAAAGATGCCCCTTGGAGTTAAAAGTTTCAGAGTCCCTCAATTCTTATCATACTGGTTATTTAAAGTTGAATCCACAACCCTGAAATCCACTATTTATTGATGACATGTTTTCCAAAATACTTGTCCAAAACATAATACATTCACGAAATAGATAGCTATGTCCAACACACACTCATGTTCTACTACAAAACCATAAAGAAAAAACCCAAAATTTTATGTTTTGCCAGGAAATTAATGAAAACTAGATTTCAGATTTAGGCTGACGAAGGTGTGTGTACCATTTTTCCCCCTTCAAAATTCGTATCATTCAATTCAGCCAACTGCACAACCCCACACTAGTTGCATGCAAGGAAACAATAGTAATACATATCAACTTTAAACTCGAAAAGAAAATAGATACTAAAATTTTGGATGGGTAATTCAAGAAGTACTCCACAAGACCCAAAAAGATCAGGTCATTTGCAACCCTAAAACCCTAAACCCTAAACCCCTAAACATGCCATAAACAAATGAATATATATATATATATATATGGTCATTAATTTAAAATGAAGTTATCCAATAATAGATAATATAATTATAATTTCTTCAGTGTAACATATGAATTCCTTGAACTCCTTGATTAACTACTTCACTCACCTCTTCACCTACACAATGATGCACACGCAAAACTGCATTATAAGCACCAAACTGCACCAAAACAAAGCTAGAACCAAACTCGGGAATGTAGTGAACTCTTCCTTAGAAACTGGAGCCCTTGGTTTTTGTTTATATATTGAAAAAAAATTCTTACAAGGAAAGAGTAAGTAGGGCATTGCCAAGTTCCTACTACAGCTCTTTTTACCCTGAAAGTGAGGATGCTAAAATTGGAAGTAGTGGGTTTAGGGTTTAGGGTTTATGAATTCTTCTGCAAGAAGCCAATTCTGAGCAAAAGGTCTTCTTACATGGTCTTTGAGGATTGCAGACCTCACAAATCATTCATGATTTTGGAGAGAGGTAGAGTGATGCCACAAAAATAGAGAAAACAATATTTTTCTCATCTTCAATCACTCTATCAGAAATTTGTGCAACATAAAATCTGCAGGAAAAAATGGTTTGTAAAAATGCAGCTACCTTCTTTTGAAGTTCACATGACTCTTCTAAACCCACAAATGCAAGGCAATGAATGATATTTTGCACTTACATTTTGATGTGATCACCATCCCTGACAGATCTGAGTTGCTGCTGCTGCTGCTCAAGTTTTGTTTCTCAAGGATGTAGTAGGTGTAGAGGATCAGCAGTGTCATTCCAAATGCGCTTCACTTTGCCAGTCCCAAGATTCTGGTGTTCGAAGCCATACAGTTGCAAGATCTGGTTGTCCGCAAAGTTGAAAGCGCGCTCCATTTGCTTCATGCATTGCTCAGCCGGGTAGTCACCAACTTTGTTGCAAGGCTTGCAACCCACAAAATGGGTAACAAAAGGCCAGCGGTGATCACCATAACCTGGATGATAATTCTTCATCAGCTCCTCATACTTGTCCACGATGATCATCCAGTACCCGTGCAGGTAGTATGATTCTTCCAGATACACTTTGCTGGCCCACAGCTCCTTCTGTGTTATGAGTAGATAAATAAGTGCCGATTGGTCATCAGCTTCAAATTTGGGTCTTCCTGCGAGGCTCTGGGTGAGGAGCTTGCCAGCTTCCATTCGAACTGGACCTTTGGGACCCATAGGAGCCCATGCATCCAACAGATCTAAAGACCACTGACAATTCCGCATAAGGAAGCTGCCAGTGTTCAGACCCACCCAACTCTTGTTTTGGTAAACTTTCTCCTTGAATCCATGGACCACAAGGTTATGGTCTTTATACCTGTCAATTGGGATTTCGAATACCATGTCAGTAAACATGGCATCTGAATCCATCCACCAAATCCATTCACTCTCCGGGTGAGCAAGCATCAACTTGCGGATCAAGGGTAGCTTGGACCAGAAGCCAGCCATTTCTTTGTCCAAATGTGCCATGTTGTAGAAGATCTCAATGTCATGGAGTCGGCAGTAGTCGACCTTGTTCTTGATTGATTTCAACAGGTAGTGATCACCCACAGCATTCTCACAAACCTGTGGCTGAGAGCCTGTGACAAGGAGAAACCGGTCCTTGCCATTTGCAGTCTTTGCTCCTATGTGTGGGTTCTCTGACAGCCAAAGTGCACGCTGCTCATTCCAGTCCTTGATCTTTGGCCCAATGCTGTAAGGCAGATCGGGACCAACCACAGGATCCTCCTCCTCTTCATCCAACTTTTGAGCAGCCAAGATTCGTCTGGTCTCTCTTGAACTGGCCAGGTTCTCATCCTGGGTGGCTGCTGGGCTATAGAAGCTGGTACCACCCATGGTTCCTCGCAGTACAAGGATTGTGACAAAGCCACAGATGATGGTAACCTTGAGATTGTTCAGTGTCTTCTGCACTTGCTTCCCTTTCCGACCCGACCATGCCTGGTTCCATGAATCTACAGTTGGCAACCCTTTCTTCAATCTCTCCCTCATGTTGTCAATCACAATCTCTCAGTGCTCCAGCAGCTCCCAGAATGAAATCTTGTATGTTGTAGAATAACTAGTTGAATGACACAAAGAGGGACTAGAGGAGGGGACCCAGAGAGTTAGAGAGAGAAAGCAACAGAATAGGAATAGTTGGTGCCAGGATTGAAGAGAAAAAATTTCTCCAGGAGAAACCCTAATGTAGATCACTGCAGCACCTCCTCCACATGTGAAAGCAAAAATTCTTAGGTTCTGGACTTTAGGTGGGCTGGTGTGGCAAAACCAATGGGTTGACAAAATCTCATATACCCAAGGTGATCAACCTTCTTCTGAAGCCAATCCTGCTGCCAAAGTGCGTCAGGGTGGCACCAGGATTGTTAGGTTCCTGATAAAGGATTATCAACTTTCATGTAGTTGAGTGCACAGAGAGCCTTCTTGCCATCAGCAGATTGATCTCTTTCATGCTGGCTCCTCTGAGACTATGTCAGTGCCACTACAAGCTCAGGAGCAGCAGCATTGTCTCCTTTCCTATTGAACAGCAAGAAAAATAAATCAGAGCATACTCTCAAGCAGAAATCTATGCATGTAGGACTCCAATATCCAGAATAAACTATACTAAACAGCATGAAAGATCAAGAAGAAGCAGGAATCCACTTTTACATGGAGCATTAGAAACCCATTCAGAGCTCTCTTACAAGTCCACTGCACCTGTTGATAGGTTAAAATGCATATATGGCCATTGGGTCTTTTCAAAAAGAAGAGAGATTATTCAGTCAGTAACAGGAACCATTCTTAGCGCACTTCACAACAACACTTTTGAAGGTAACCCATTGAAGGTAACTAATCAGTTCTGGCAGGCCAAAAACCAAAGAACTAACACAACAACAAAGAATGAAGTTCATGAGTGTGGATGGTTGAAAAACCCATATGACCATCACTTTGCTATAATGAAGGTTATCCATACAAGCTGCCATGATTCTTCCCCCCGCCCCTATTGACTTCATTGATCAGCTCCCAAAAACAACAACCCAACACACATACACAAACAACAACAACAACAACAAGAGAGAAATTATAGGTGGAAGTTTGACACTTACTTTTGCAGTTTGTTGAAGAAGCTAGCTCCAAAGGTACAAAACACCCACCACCACCACCACCACAACAACAACAACAACAACAGCTACTGCTTCTTCTTTGCTCCTGCTCCAGTTTCCACCCAACTTGAAGCATTTCCAAATTTGAAAGGTGAGAGTGAGTTGCTAGCAGCAACCTGACAGTAGTAGTAGTAGTAGTAGTGGTATTGATAGTATCATTGATTGTTTGTTCAGGGGTAGGCTCCTTTTTGTTTACCATTTGTCCATTTTGTTGTCTTCATCAACAAGGCTTTGCTGTTTGTTTGTGCTTTTCTCTTGCAATCAAAAAGTTGGCAGGGTTTATATGAATGAATGCATGAATGAATGAATGAATGAATGAGAATATTGTGCATCATCATGGTGGAAAGGAATGCTGCTTACCACTTGTTGCTTGCTTGCTTGCTGCGCCCCCCCTTCAAAAGTGGATTGGATTATGTGATCCAGTACCCACTTCCCAGTTTATTTTTAAAAAAAATTTAAAATTAGAATTTCAATTTTTAATATATTTTTAAATTATTTTTATTTTTATTTAAATTATTTATTCATTTATTCATTTATTTATCTAATTAGAATAAATTTTAATGTGGCATGGATGGATGGCGATTTGTCTCCCAAGAGATTTAGCATGAGTGGCTATGATCCCACAGAAAGACTTAGCTTTAATGGCGAAAAGATTTGAGAAAACAGTCAAAATAATTTTTAAAAACTAGCCAAAAAAAAAAAAAACTGCCCACCAATGCACCATCTATTTTGAAAACCCCAGATGACTCCAGTGACTAATTAGTTACCTACTCTCTAAAAGCCCCTACTACCCCCCCCACTTTACACAACCCTAGTTGAATGGCCAGTTCAGCAGAAATCATATTATTTTTCAGACATGCAAAAAATATTTTTCTCAAAGAACTTTAAATTTTTTTTGAAGGAAAATGATGCATTGTCTTGAATATTTGGGATTTTATTTTTTTCTTCAACATTAAGCAATTAACCATTAGGAGACCCAACAAAGCTATTATTGTGCAACAATGTGTTTCTTCCTCAACGTTCTCGATGATTAATAACAACAACCAAACCTGAAAAACTTCATGTATAAACACACCACACATTCCAAAAATGCTCAAAGGAATAAGAAAACACAAGAGAAGGGAGAATTTGAGGGAAGTCAAGTTAGCACAAACTAGATATCAAAATCTCCCTCATCTCAACAACCAACTTCATGTAAGAGATCGACCATGACCATCATGGGGATGTGTTGTGAAGGGGTGGAAGTCTGGAAATAATTAGGCTTATTGCTATTGCCCGACTTAAGATGAAAAATCTTTGCATCTATGCAATGTAATTGATATTTTTTAATTAAAAAAAAAAAAACTAAGACAAAAAAAATTGAATCTTCTAACCTTTTGAAACTCCAAATGACATTGACACAATCGAATAAAAACACATCAACTTGTTTGTGTAGACACTCAAATACCTCAATTAATAGACAACCCCAAGAAAAAAGGCCAATAATAATAATAATGAATAAATAAATAAATAAATAAATTCCCCCAAAAAATATCGATAATTGTTGGCAATGAAATTATACAATCACCCATCAACTATATGATTCTAACCTACCTAGGTACCATATATCCCATATGCAAAGGCTAAGATTGTGATGACACTATTGAGAAAATCATTGAAATCGTAGGATTGAGAAAATCATAGAATTCCAAACATGCATTCAAGAAAAGAGTAGCCATGAGGATGGAGACGTGGAGACCTAATAAATCCTTCAGAAAAAAAAAATTAATTTAAAAAAAAATTAGGGGAAAAAAAAAGTGTTAACAACACTATCTCTTGTACAAAGTGATGAAATTTTTAGGATCCATTCACACTTGATGACTCCTTTATACTATAGGAGAAGATATGGACCTTTTTACATTCAAGTAATAAGGAGAGTATGTATGTCCATTATTTAACTACATGCAGGTTATTTTATTTTCTTTTATGCAGGTTTTCTGGCTTTTGGTGTAAATTTATGGCACTTTCAAGCCCTCAATTCCACTCTATTTTTCTTTGGCAAATTTTCACCACTTGGGTAGTAATCGGTGTTTTTTTTTGGTGGGAATTTTGTTTGTAGCCAAAGTAGTGGCTATTATCCATAGAAAAATGTAGAGAAAAGTGGCTATCATCCCAAGGAAGATTTAGCCAAATCTGGCTATAAAACCAAATATGAAGTACAAATTTTCAATCGTCCTCCCAAATTTTGGCTACACACTGACAACCAAGTATAGAAATCTGGCATTATTACTTTTCTTTATTTCCATGCTTTTGACGATTGAAAAGCTCGAAAACGACTTAAATGTCAATTTTTTAATTTTCATTTTTTTTCGGCGAAATTTCGCCAATAGAATAAAAGTTGTTTTTGGCAACCCAAAAAAATCCAACATTTTTGGATTTTGGTGGAAAAAATGAGCCAAAAGCTTTCTGAAATCAACCATAATTAGACAATAGGTTCCAGCAAGTATGCCAAATATATATATATATATTTAGCCGGATTCTTAAGTTTTTCTACTTTGGTCTCTGATCGGTAGCCAAATTTGGCTAAATTCCTCTTGTGGACGATTATCAGTGTAGTTCAGGGTGTTTTTTTTTAAAAAAATTCCTCAAGAATGTTCACTGGCGAGGAGGATCCCTAACATTAATTATCATTAAATGGCGACTGTCCTTAGGTGAGCTGCAGCACTGTTACTATAAAGTGCTGCTAGCCTACTACAAGCGATGACCTAGGAAGTGCCTAGGTCTAGAGATGGCTATTTTTTATTTTCTAATTTCAAAAAATGGCTAAACAAATCCCTGAAAATCACCCAAAATTTCATGCTTTTTTCACTTTGTGAAAAAAAAAAATTGAATCGCCAAGTTGCAAAATTTCGCCATAATTTTTATTTTTAAAAAAAAAACACTGGTGCAGTATGTAACATCACAAAATTTGGGGGGGGGGGGGGGGAGGGGGAGGGACGTGAAAGAAAAATAAATAAAAACCGTCGAAGTCGGTTCCATTACTAATCTATCTTTTGCAAAAGTACTGAATATAAAGAGAGGAAATGATGAAACCCTAACAATCATAAATAAACCAAAGCACCCAAAAAAAAAAAAAAAAAGAAAAAAAAGAGGGAAAACGAGGAACAAAATGGGAAGACCCACATCCAAGAAGACAAAAAAAGAAACCACCTAAGAGGGCAAACCACAAGGGGAACATCAAGTTCCCAAACCACTTCATATAGTCACAAGAAGAAGCATATCAACACACCTCAAAGACAAAAAAGAGTTGAGGAATTGAAAAAGAAAAACAAAGGGATTGAGTAGCTAAGCTAGGTAGGTAAGTAGGTGGGTAGGTAAGTAGGTGAGTGATTATGCAAACTCTGTCTCTGTGTGTGTGTGTGTGTGTGGTACTATTGCATTGGATCCAACTTTTGGAAGTTTTACCTTATTAGAACCAGTTTCACATGAGGTGAAGTGATTTTTAGTTTAGGTCTGTACTACACTACCAGACCAGAGCTCACCAAATGCAGTTTGCAAACTATGATGATGCTGATGATGGCAGAGACATAATGCTTCCTGGATGGAACCAGTCAATGGGTGTTGGTTGTTGCAGCTTTCATAAGTTCAGTTAATTCTAGCTAATTTTGGTGGGTTGTTGTTGGTGGTGCTGCTGCTGCTGCTGCTGGGGAGGAGGAAAAGGGTTGATGCTAGAATGCTTAGTTTGTGTCACACTCATTCTCTCTTCCTTCCTTCATTCATTCATTCATTCATTCATTCTGATTCTGTTTTTGATCATTGTGAAGAGAAGAGAAGAGAAGAGAAGAGCAGAGGAGAAGAGAAGAGAGGAGAGAGAATTGCATCTCTGAAAGAAGAGGTGGATAGTTTTATTATTTTTTGAATAGTAAATCTCTCATGGCAAGATTTCTCCTCATTTACTTGTTTGGGACTTAACAGAGTTCAATCTATTGTATGTAACTTCATGTATTGAAACAATTTTTAAAACCTTTGTAACAAGGGGTGTGTCACACTGTGGCCTTGCTTGCCATTTTACATTAAAAAGTATCTTAAGGCAAAAGAAGAATTGTGGAAACTAGAATTAAACACCTTGATCTTAAGCATGAGTATATTAAAAAAAAAAACCTGATATATTAAGGGTGTATATTAAAAGGTAGAGTATTAAAATGTTGAGATTTCAAAAAATTCTACAAAAGACAGTTGCATAATCTTCAATGAATCAAAATTGAAATCTTAAATTAAGCAAAGAGGACATGCTAAGTTTCAAAACTGCATCACCTAGGCCCATCTGCCTCTACCTTAACATCTGTAGATACATATCTTGAGATCATCTTTACATAGAAACGAAAACAAAAACAAAAAAAATTGTGCTACAAACTTACAACCACCTTGCAACCAATTAGAAAAAAAATTAAAGCTTACCCTAATGTGCCCATTGCATTTTGATGTTGATCTTGCAAATTTGTTTCGCCTCCATCAGCCACTCTTTCCAAGAAATTTCTTAAGCTAACAAGAAATGCCTTAATTACCGTTACACCTACCCTTCTCAACTTCAATCTCTCACCTTAAATATTGGTCTCAACAAGGCACCATAAAACATTTCAAAACTTTGATTCAACCTAGGTATGTTTCAACCTAGATGTGTCCAACACAAAATAACCCTAGATTCTAAACTGAATCTAAGTATATGTTTTAGAACATACCCAACAATTAGGTTTTGACATATTCTTATACATACCCAATGTACATATTATGAATGTACTCTGTATACCAGTACAACATTGGTACATACTAGGCCCAAAGTGGATGGACTCATGTTAACTCAATTGGGTTTTGTTCACAATGGATGAGTCATTGTTAGCAAGTTTCATTCATTTGTGTGTGCTGGTGGCTGTTGGGTCACTTAAGATACCCGTTACGAGTGTTGGGTGGATCTCTCTTTCTCAAATAAAGAACCAAACAGCTGGTTCTCTGAAAATCCAAAACTGGCGGTGAATTTTATTCCGAACTTTTTAATGAAAAAAAGAGTTTGAATCAAGATCCATCAACGGGTTCTTTCTTAGCCGTGTTTCTTTTGCAATGAAACTTTTCCAAAGGGAAAAAAAGTAGATTTGAAAAGAGAAAATTTTGTCATAAAAGATTCTCATTTTCCTGCCAAAAAAAAGATCTCCAATTTTACTTTATTTTTATTTGAATTTTTTTCACCACATTTGGACTCTGATTTTAGTTTGGTAGCTTCACTTTAACGGCCAGTTTATTTTTACCAATTTAGACAGATTTTTGTAAAACCTGTTGCCATTTAGGGTTTATGGGTGCTAAACCCTAAATCCCTCTTGGGATGCTAGCCAATGATGCAAAGAAAATTGAAACAAATTATTATCACCGGTTGTTTTGATTTTGATTTCTTTGAAAACCCATAAACAAAAGCTTATAACAAAATCAAAGAACCACCCAACACTGGACTTATGCTGCAATCCCAACTTCATACCCTATCACAGAAGATTGTCAATAGTTGAAGAAGTACTGCACTAGTTGCCAGTGGAAAAGTGTGCGGCTTTCATGAGCACACAGATAAATATGTGCGAGAATTATGAAGAGGATTGATTAATTTTTGTCTTTTAACATTTTGTCTCTCTCGCTCTCTTCCTTCGGCATCCTCATCTTTCAGAATTAATCACTCACATCACACATTAATACACTCCTCTTTCTTTCTTGGTTCATGATTGATAAAGCCTTTTTTCTGAGCGGCCAGGAGCCTGATCTTTTGGGTGCTCAGAACCTTGATCAAATTGACGACCCGTTTGTCTCAATGAATGCAGCTGATGAATGATGACAAAATTAAAACTTACGTTTTCTTCTTCCACATTGTTTTCTTCCTCTTTGGAAATCATTGCTCTTAGCAATATATATATATATATGTATATGTCTACTTAATACAGTTGTACACAAGTGCGGAGGAGGATGGGGAGCACATGTTGTTGCACAGTTTGGTTGCTTTTGTGAGGTTCATTTTGTAGTCTGTGATTGGGAATGAATCATCATCTTCTTCTTGCCTTCTGTCTCTGCTCACTTTTTAGCTGCTTGTAAGTTGTAAAGCCTGTGCAGTCTTGTAAAGATTATTCATACAACATGGTAGAATTGAGTGGGATTCTGGTGCCCCTCTTGATTGCCTGGAACAAATTGTCTGGTACACCTGAAGTCCAGTTTGTGTTTACATAGGTGTGTACCCTTGTACCCACGGTTGGGTTTTTTTCACTCGTAGCACCAAAGTCTTTGAACTTCACAAGTGGATATTGTAAACTTGATGAGAACCATTTGAGAGAGATGACAATTTTGTGGGTATCAGAAAATGGCACCTAGCCAGTTTTGTGTGGACAATTTTGTTTTACCCAGATATACCCACCAGATATGTATAGGGTATATGATATATCTTTGCTTGTTTTCTATGAATTGATATACCCTAAAGAAATACATACCCTTTTTTCAAATATAGGGCATTTTTATAACCTATGCTAACATGTTTTGCATGTGTAGAACTTGTGCATAATTGAGGATAGATATAATTGAAAGTCTAGGTAAATAAGGATTCGGATATATAGGAGTTATACTTATATAATCTAACTAGGTGTATGTGTTACATAGTGGCTCATTTTAGACACATATACATTCCATACAAAGTTTTTAGCAAGGTTTTTCTTTTCAATGTCCAAATGAACATGGTTGTTAAATTTTTTATTATTGTAATATTTTATTATTAAATGTTCACTCAATTACAAAACTTCCTAGACTCGCCTATCAAAACTTATATCAAAAGATATTGATGTCATTTGCTATGGTGAATGCAATTTGGACATTCTAAAAATATCATCCATAAACTCCACATGAATGAAACCTCAACTATAAAATCTTTTAAAACATGTTCATTAGGCATGGGCATTTTGAGAAACTTTTTTTAAATCCCATTTTGAAGGTATATATAAAAAAAACATATACCCATACAACATTGCACCAAGCTCCTATTGACTTATTAGGGAAAAATTTTAATCTCATAATCATTGTTTTGAATAGCACATCAAATGATTAGTTTTGATATGTAACTGGGTGTAGTTGCAATAAAAAGAGCCAAAGCAATCATCCAATGTAATGTAACGTTGTACCTTTATCGATTTTGACAAATAAGTTCGTGTGTTATATTTATCCTTATTTTATTTTTATTTTTTTTAATTGTGCTTATTTGCTAATGATCTTGCTCCTCCATGAATTTGGATTCATTTCATTGAGTTACAAGAGTTCTTTGATATACATAAAATACTAAGGAAAACAATTGTTCAACAATGCTTTTAAATTTTGAGCATTTTTTTATAATAAAAAATGCACCATTCATTTACCAAATTGGAGAGCATATTCATGTTGATGATTAAAAGTGCAAAACAAGTTAAGATTTATAAAAAAAATAAGTTATTACACATACCAACACATTGAGTTCAAACATGATTTTGGTCTTAAAAATTATAAATTTTGATTATGTGTTTTTAATAAAAAGTTGTTCATTTTTATGTGATGGAGTGCATGAATAAGTTCTATGGAAGATACAATGTTAATTAAATTATTTATTTTATTGATTTTCAACATGTTGTCCTAAAAAATACGTAAATTAGATTCAAATCCCATAGTTTATATATTTAAAAGACAATTTTATGTGATAAACTTCTTCCAAATAAAGTCCAAACTAACATATAATTTGGGATGTCTTTTTTTTTTTTTTTTGGTTAGAAATGTATTCATTTATTATAGGATAAAACTGCCCATCATCAAAAAATTTCAAATTTTTTTTTCATTCCTTAACCAAATTGAGCAAATTTTGTGTCATTGTACACACAAACTGGAGGGCTACAAATATTCTTTGAGTGCTAGGAATAAAGGAGCAATACAGGAAACACAAGAAGAGGACAAGTGAAAGCTTGCTTGAAAAAAGAAAAATTAATAACTTTACACCCCTCTCTAGTTCCAACCACGTATCTTCCTCATTTTTAGTCCATTTTGAGTGATTTCAAATCTGATGGGTGCATCAATTAAGGCCTTACAAAACTTCTTTGTATTTCAGAGGCAAAGAGGCAAGGATCAAAGATTTTAAACTTAAAATTCTATTTTTCTTTAATTCACCCATCACCAAACACTAAACCCCCTTAACCAAACAACCCATATCTTCCCCATTTCTTTACCAAATTGAGCAAATTTCACAACATTGGAATCACTAGATGAAGGATTACAAATATTATTTGTGCTTCAAAAGCAAAAAAATAATTTGTGAGGAGGATTCAACTCTTTTTGCATTTTTAAATGTTCATTCACCGGACTATCTACCCTATGTCAAAAAACAAAATTACATTCATTTTCATGTATTTGAAACTTGTTGATAATATAAGTGAATAACATTGCCAAAAGTGGGACAAAACAACTAGAATTTTTTTTTATGAAATGTGTTAAATTTGGTTAAATTTAATCCTAGGAAATTTTTTTGTCCTTGATGCCCTAGGCTCCTTTTATTGGGATTGGACCTAACTTGTGACCAGCATTATTTTTTTTAAAAATGTAAATGTACTTGTCATAGTTGCTGATTAGGTTTGGGAAATAACTATTGAAATTAATGATTATGAAATTTTAATTTTGGTCGATGGATTTTTGAATTTTGGAGTTCCTACCATGTAATTAAATAACATATAATATTATTAATTATTAAGAAAGTTGTGTTGTATGGAAATGCAATTACCTCATACTTGTGCTCAAGCTAACTTTTTCAACTAATTGATAGTGCATGATTTTTGTTTTAGCTTTTTTTTTGAACTTTTTGACAAAATGGGCTAATAATTTCCAAAAATATTGGAATTTAAAATTCATTTTTTAAAAATTAATGCCAAAGCTATTCATATAATACAATAATGAAATAACCACTTTGAAATTGTAGGTTCTTTGAGTTTTTAAAAGGTTTGAAATTCTTTAATTCCATTTCACCCCCAAAAATAAATATTCATGATTCTTTAATTTTAAATTCTCAAAAATCTATTATTAGCAACATCAAATATTCACACAACATTGGTTAACTCGACATATACTTAACTATAGGTCAATGAAGGTGAAGTTTGTTCATTCACCTTAGCTGGATATACCATTATTTGTACATGATAAATAACCTTTTGTCTATCTCATGCCCACATACCTACCTACCTCCTTGCCCATTCAAAAATATTGAATTTCACTTAGTTATACAATTCTACCTTGTATTTGCACTTGCTTCAATATCTTTGGATGCAAATTAAATACACTACATGCAATAGTATCGTTAATGACAAAGGAGGCCTATTGCATTTGAATGGTAGTAGCCCAGTTAATTTTTATGTTGAATTTGTAATTGGAGTAAATGGACTTATTCATGTTTCAAGGTTATTTGTTTTTGAACATGTCTTGCATTTACAAATAGCCAAATAGAATGTTATTACTAATCAAATATAATCTTTGATGGATGATGGAACGGGCTTGTTCCACCTAGAAATGTGGTGAACTTGGTAAGGTGAATCATTGCTTTGTTAGGTGGTATTGGGTTCTCTAGGGCATGTTCTAAAATGTGATCAAATTTTTATTTCTAAATCACATTTCAAACATTTTTATTAATTGTTGATTTGCATTAAAACTAATATTTGTAGCACCAAAACTATAACTAGTAAACAATTATTTGCCCCACTTAAAAAAACGGTTGTAAAAGTGCATAAATGGGACACAGGAACCAATTACAACATTGCAAAGTTCAATGACATGAAAGTTCATGACATTGGAAATATTCCAATCTTCATGTATTGGTTAATAATACCAAATTTGGCAATCATTCATACAATGTTTTCAACTAGATATCAATAATGAAACCAAATGTGACTCATATTACAATAAACATTTGAAATTCCACATCAAATGTTATTTCATAATCAAATGTATAAGTTTACTTTTAAGCATGATCACAAATTTTGAAATATTTTAATCATGAAGGACTAAAAAAAATCAAGATCCAACACAAAAATCAAAATCCAATCCAATCCAATCCAACCTAAAAGGTTTTTTGACTAGTCCAACACATCTTGTAGACCTTTTTATGAAATATATGAAAACCTGCAACAAATTTGGAACAAATTTAAAGGCATGCTCAATGAGTAACCTAGGTTTAGGGTTTAGGTGACTTTCTAATTTTTAGACTTAAGGTGCAAGAGACATTGAATCTTGAATAATCTTTGTCATTAAATTTTCATAATTTTGATGAAATTTCACACTTGGGCCAAGGCACCTGCCACACTGATACTCTTGACACTTGAACATGGCAATCATAAATGTTTTGAACCAAAATATTACAATTAATTTGGATTCCTAACATTCATGTCTTTAAAAGGAATAAGGATAATTTATGGTGATTATAGAATTTAAAAAATGTTACATAACTAAAACTATCAATGCAAAAAATGTTTATACCAATGTTGGGTGGGTATTTGATGTTTCCAATAAACACAAATTTCAGGTATTTGAAATAAAAATAGATTCAAAGAATTGTTGATTTTGGCTATTTGAAAAACATCAAAGAGCTGTTGGGTTTCAAAAAAGAATGGACAAAAAAATGGCGATTTCCTAAGCAATTATTCAACTTTTAAAGAAATAGAAACCATAATTGTACATTAGAATAGGGTATTTGATTGTTTGATAAACATAATTATATCTGAAAATTATCAGCTATTTGATTTTTTTGAAAATTCAACCTTAAGACCCATCCCTAATAATCGGTGAGGGTTTGGTGCATGTTTATTCACCAAACATTGGTTCACACCTTATTGTGCCTTCAACAATTATGATGATGTAGACTAGCATCAATATCACAAATGGATCATAAATTTCTTGTACATAATATCTTCTTATAATGTTTTTCCATAGAATGTACATAATCTTTACAATAATTGTTGATGTCAAAACTATAAATTATGAAAACTGTATATTATATAAATTCCAAACTTCAACTTTTATACACAATAATATGAAAAGGCGAATATGATAGGGTTTTGGTGTGAAAATTATCTATGAAGCAAATTAGTTTGTTTGTTTTGTCTTTGTTTTGTTTGTACTTATGAGATCCACTAAACTGGGATGGTTCAGATCGCATCTCTGAACATACTTAGTCTTTTTGGAAAGCTCTCGAGGAGGAGAGGGGTGCATCAGCTTGGTTTCATGGCATTTGGACATGCGGTGTAGAAGTTTTTGAATATTGAATGATTTCTTCACTGAAAATTAAATTAAATTAAATTAAATCCTAGCTAAAAATTGGGGAGGAATTGGAATGTGCCTTTGGTGTTGTTGGAAAGATCTTGATGAGCAAGATTTAATGGAATTTATTTGGTAAGATTTGGATTCAGAATGTGGGAGATATTGATTTTTAAATGATTTCTGTCGCTAAAGATTCAAATAAAAATTTTAAAAAATTGACAACGTGGTAACACTTGGGCCACCTGCACAAGGCATGAACGTGGATGGATGGTGCACTGATAGGATTCTCTCCCTATGCCATCCCAAGTTCACTTTTTTTCTTTACCCTTTCTTTGCCAACCCACCTGCCCTTCCACCTTCATACCTACCAACATTTTAAGTAGATACCTACCAAACCCCACCTACATGGCCACACCTACCTACATGGTTGTCATCCTAATAAATGCCCATCGGTTGATAAGAATGGAAAAAGAATAAAATGAAGGTATTGCATGGAGCTTGGTCTTATTCACTCAAACAAATAAATAAGGGGACGATTATAATATTTAACACACCCTATATAAAGGTATCGCAAGTTTTGTTTAAAGAGTGTCTTCCATGGGGGTATGGCGTACGAAGTGGATAATCAAAGCAATATGGAGTCAAATTAGTTCAATTTAAACACATTTAATGTATGTTATACTCAAGTTCATAAAACAAAATACTCAATGAATGTGTAATACCCCATTCTGGTAACTGTAAAATAGTTTGGGCTCCATACTCTATTTTTTGAAACTTGAAGAGGTATTGTGTAGCCCAACAAACCTAGAAAGAACACAATACCTTTGTTGGGCTACTTTATAACACCATGGGTAGAATTATTTTGGTCTAGGTTATTCGAAAGGTATTGCTCATGTTCAAAAGGACTCACTAAACATGCAATACCCTTCTTAAGGTATCCCAAAAATTCCTTGGGCTCCATAACATGTCTTTTGTCATATGGAAGGGTATTGCATACCCCTATGAAAACCAACAAGGAAACCAATACCCTCATTAGTTGTATTTTGTAATTAAACATGATGGGTTTACGTTATTGGAAGGGTATTGTTCATGGCCAAAAATACTTAATACATTTGCAATACCCTTCACAAGGTATTCCAAAAATACAATTAGGCTCCATAACATATCTTTTAACAAGTGGAGGGGTATTGCGTAACCCTACCAAAACCTAAAAGCAAAGTAATACTTTGCTTTGGGCATTCAATAAACACCATGGGCTAAATTATTTTGGTCTAGACTATCAAAGGGTATTGTTTACGGCAAGGAATATTCAATGCACATGCAATACCCCTTGTAAGGTATTTCAAAAATCCTTTGGGTTCTATAACATATATTTTGAAACTTAGAAAGGTATTGCATAACCACACCAAAACCAACAAAGAAACCAATACCCTCATTAGGGTATTTTATAATTAAACACCACCACACATGGGTCTATGATATTGGAGGGGTATTGTTCATGGCCAAAATTATTCAATACACCTACAATACACCTTTCAAGCTATCCCAAAAATACATTGGGCTCCATAACATATCTTTTGAAACTTGGAGGGGTCCCTACCAAAACCTATAAACAAAGCAATACCTTGCTTGGGGTATTTAGTAAACACCATGGGCTAAATTATTTTGGTCTAGACTATCAAAGGGGTATTGCTATTGGCTAGGAATACTCAATGCACATGCAATACCCTTTATAGGGTATCCTACCTTTGGGTTCTGTATATTTTAAAACTTTGAGGGCTATTACATTACCATACCAAAACTTAGAAAGAAAGTAATACTCACATCATATTGCGATAATATCCTAAACCATGAAACAAAAGGACATTTGTTTTTTTTAAAATTCCATGTTCAATGTATTTTGTCATACATATCAAATTCAAATAAATGAAGGTATTGCAAAGTTGGTCACATTGATGGTAAAAGGTCACCTGACCAAAGTTATGGAGTTTAAATGCAATTCCCGTATCATATTGTGATAATCCATTAACCATGAAACATAAGATATTATTTAAATACTTGAATCTCGCCAATACATCATGAAATTCATGTTTTCAAAATTATTTGTTCACCTTTCAATATGATTTAACATATAAATAAATGAACATAAAATGAAATTGGTCACATTGATGGTATACGGGTTTAGGGTTTAATGTAAATTTTACTACTTAATGTTATAAATTCATAATTTGTCAAAATCAAAAAAATTAAAGTTCATGCTTAACATTTTTTCAATGATGTACCTTTTAAAGTTTTCCCCTCTTAAATTTTTTAACTCATTTCAAAAACAAAAAACATAAAATCAATAATTCAATAAGATTTTAATGTCTTTTTTTATTTTAAAAAAAGTGTATGATTTTTTTCCTTTTTTAATGGTTTGCATAATAATTTAAACTGATCTTTCCCATATATTAATCCTATGTATGATTGAAAATTTATTTAAACCTTTCTTGACATATAATAAATAACTTCTAAGCTAAAATAATTATATAGTAGGTTAGTAATATTTTATATTTCATAAATATATATTATAAGTCCTTATGTAAATTTTATTTTTTATGATGAATAATATTGGCTTAAATATTGGTCTAAATATATTGTTGTTTGATTTAATACATATAATATCTTTATATTTATCTAAAATAAGATAAGAATTGATTATATATACATATAATTTAAATTATATATACAAACCCATGGTTATGTATAGTGCAAAAACATATTATGAACTTTATTTTTAATAAAAATTTTAAAATTCCAACAAATAAGTTGTTAACATTGTTACCTTGATAAGTATTGATGGGTAGAGAGGTTCCAATAGATTCAAGAGTAAGCAATCCTTCTTCTAGAACTTGATTTGCTTGATAAGACTTACAACTTGTGTGTTGCACCTGCTGATCTAACTTGTTAAGGATAACTATTTCTCAAATTCTCTACAAATGGATATCCATTTCTTCTTTGCTCAAAAGACTTCTCAAGTTCCACACAAATGGGTTCTAATATATCTTCTTTGCTTAAGAACTTTTCTTTTCAAGTTTTTTGAAAATTGGTACCCATGTCTTCTTTTCTTAAGATCTTTGTGAAACTACAAATTGCATGTCCAACTCATGAACAAATCAAATATGTTCAAAGTTCCATAAAATCAACCCAAGTTTGAAGCTCCATCAAAAACTCTTCTCTCGAAACAAATCCATTGCCAGCCAACCCAATTGACTCAAATCAACTAAATTTGAAACTTTGGCTTAAAATCAACCGTGCCTTGGAAGCTTCATGGAAGTACTTGAGTAATCATGTATGATGGTGTTGTGTTAAATTGTATTTCTATGTTTTGCTCATTTTGCTTATGGTGGATTGCTTATAGGGTATAATGAGAATGGGAATACCAATAGTGTGAAGATGATGAGTCATGATGATATGCTATTGTGGGCCATGGATCATCCACCACCCACAAAGATGCATGTGATATTGACCTTGCAAGGTGGTGCATTCAAGGATGTGGTACATTAACTACATGCCCAAAGGTATGACATCTTGGTGGTTGACATTTTTCCTACATATTTTTTTAAAAATTTTTTTCCAAAGTAGCCACAATAACAACAACAATAGCTCAAATATTTTACAACAACAATAATGGCTAAAAAATTAGTAGTGTGATGCCTAAAATTCAAGAAACAAAGAATATTGTTCTTTTTCCTACTACACCTTCCTTGAAAAATGTAGTAGCATCATCATCAAATGAAAAAGATAAAAAATAGTGCAAGAAGAAGCTTGACAAAAATAACCAACTAATTTCCATAATGTTATAAAGTTTCCTCCTTTTTTTGCAACGTTAGTTCAAATTTCAAAACTACCAAAAGATCATTGTTAGCAAAAAATGTGAAGACCCACCCACCCACCCACTCACTTATTTTCCAATCCTCCATTTCATTTTGAAAGCACCCATCATCTTTCCATAGGTTTTTTGCATCCCTTAGGGTTTTTGAATTTTGTTGCTTGAATCATTTCAAACATGCATGCAACATAAAGTTTGTTTCAAGTGACTAACTAACCCATGAATACCTTTAAAAAGCTTGCTAGGAAAAACTTGTCCTCATCATCGGTCATGGAAGGAACCGACCATTTGAGGAAAAACCTAAACGATATCTATGACAAAATTATGGATGTTGTTGTGACACGAGTTACATTTGCCTAATCAATTGGCTCAAAATCAAGATATTATCACACCATATCCCTTGCAAATTTTGCAACAACAAAGTTAAAATAGCAACCTCTTTAATGGCCAAAATAACATGCAAGTTTTAATTTTAGTTATAGTTTTTAGTTTTTTAGTTCTAGCTATAGTTGTAGTTCTTTCTAATTCTCAAAATATTATGATTTTTGTGATTTTTTATCGATTCTTTGTGAGCATGAAGATCAAATGACCATTAGAAAAGCACATTGGATATTTGTTAAAATGAACATTTTTCACACCATATGGATGCAAGCATGAGCACAAGACAAATTCCCAACTATAATAAAATCTCATAGCCAAAGTTGTCTGATTGATTAAAATGTTGACACTAACCAAACTATACAACCTAGCTTAACATAAATAATAGGTCAATAGGTTTATTTTTACGTAACCTAACCCTATGTATATTTAGTAATATTAAAATTTTATATCATTTATTCATTTTAATATATATAATATCTTAATATTTATTCAAAATAAAATAAATTATTATTTATATTTATATTAAATGTAATTTTAATATATATAAACCCATTGTTATATATAATGTAATTTGGTTATGATGTTTTTAATTTGCAAAGATAATTATAAAAATTCTAAAGATGTAATTGTGTTTGTGTTTAATTTATTTTTATTTGAATATTTGGCTTTCATAGTGACCCAATTTTCTTTTTTTTTAAAACAAAAAAAATTATCGTTCACAAGAACCATTAATTCTTTCATTCAAGGTTTAAGGTTTAAGAATAAGGGTTTTAATTGAAATTTAAAATATACGTACTTAATATTATTTATGTTTGGTCAATATAAAATTTAATTTACAATATATGAAATAATGATATACTTAATCAATTAATGAATGGGTTTATTAAAAAATTTGCATTCTTAAATATATAATATGTTAATAAATAATTTATGATATAAATTTTAAATAAATATTAAATATAGTTCAAAGATATTTTCAAACTCATAAATGATAAGAATAATTCAATGGACCAATGCAAAATGGTTGGTATTATATTTACATGAAGGTATTACAATATTGGCCACATTGATGGTATAAGGTCATTTCAATGAAATTTTGATGTGTAATTGCAATACCTTCATTTTCATGATAATTCATTACCTTTTACCATTAATGTGACTAACTTGACAATACCCTCATTTGTACCATAGTTTAGGACATTGTCACAATATGGTGTAAGTATTGTATTACTTCTAGGTTTTGGTAAGGCTATGCAATACCCTTCCAAATTTCAAGGTGAATGCAAATATCCCAAGATGATGCAAGTATTACATTTAAACTCCATAATTTTGTTCAAGTGGACCTTTTAACATCAATGTGAAAAACTTTACAATACCTTCATTTCCTTGAATTAATATGTCTAACAATCATATAGTGAGCATGGAATAAGTATTTAAAAAACATTTTTTGTTTCATGGTTTACGATATTATCACAAAATGATGTGAATATTGTTTGTCTTTTAGGTTTTGCTAGGGTTATATAATACCTTTCCAAATTCCAAAATATATGTTATGGAACCCAAAGGTTTTATGGGATACCCTAAGAGAGGTAGTGCATGTGAATTGAGTAGTTTTGGGCAATATCTCTTCAATAACTTGAACCAAAATAATTAAGCCCATGGTGTTTGTAGATTACCCCAAATAGGGTATTGTTTTCCTTTTACATTTTGGTCTGGCTATGCAATACACCTCTAAGTTTCAATAGATATGTGATGGAGCCAAATAATTTCTAATATTCCTTAAAAGAGGTATTGCACATGCATTGTGTAATGTTGGGCACAAGCAATACCCCTTTAATAGCTTGGACCAAAATAATTCAATCCATAGTATTTATGAATTACCTTCATAAGGGTATTGCATTCCTTCTAAGTTTTGTTTGGGCAATGCAATACCCTTCTAAGAGCCCATGGTGTTTGCAAAAAATTCCCAAATAAGGTGTTTTTTTCCTTCTACATCTTGGTATGGTTATGCCATACCCCTCCAAGATTCTTCAAATATGTTATGGAGCCAAAGGAATTGTAATATATCTTAATAGGGGTATTGCAAGTGCATTGAATAATTATAGGCACAAGCAATATCCCTTCAATAACTTGGACCAAAGTAATTCAATCCATGGTGTTTATATACCTTCATGAAGGTATGGTTTTTTTTCTAGGTTTGAATTTTAATTTTTTTGGGGTAAATAAAGGTTTTTTGGTTTGAATGCAAGATTCATTTTTTTGATAATTTCATCAAAGATACAAATAAGAATATGTGAGAATGTATTTCTATCTATTAACATAAGATGTTGTCAAATGAAAGTAAAATGTTTTAAATAAATAAAAAACATGGGTGACTTGTGTTACAAAAATGTGCAAAAAAATAACCAAATCCAAAACAACCCCATCCTAAAATGGGGAACATGTCATAATGGTAATATATGTGGTTGCTTTAAAAATAAATTGCTACCCTAAATAATTGTTAAGAAGGGTATTAGATTCATGGTGGTTTGTTTTCAAATAATTTGCAATTTTTTTTGTAACGTGTAGATCAAGTGAACCCTATAACTAGAACAAAAAACCCACACAAATTTCAATTCTAAACATTGTTCAAGTATTCTAGATCACCAAGCTAAATAATTCCAACTTTCAATTTACTCCATGATGATAATGAATAATAGTTCCCTAAAGAAACTAATTCACAAAATCATTCTTGCAATCCACACATGCATCTTGTTATATACTATTACACATGAATAGGAATCATATTGAGAGCTTTCAAGTATTAATCAAGATCAATCATCACCTTGAAGCTAACAAAAAAAAGTGTGAAGTTGGGCACCCTAGACATTGGCAACTTTAATGTCATAATGTCATTGTAGCCACTAAAAACAAATCCAAACCTCCATACAAAAGCACTCCAAATGGCACATTGATCATGAACCTTTTCATAAATTACCTGCGAGGTCATGTCCAGCCACACCCATCTAATAGATCTTTGTCAATATTAGACTTGCAAGCTCAAGTAAAAATTCCTTACAATAATGATTCCCAAATCAATCCTCAACAAGTTCTTTCCCAAATTTTTTGTCAAGTTCTCCATGAATTTCACAAATAGATTTGTGTTCTTAAAACTTGTGACAAATCCAAGATAACTTGGATGGAAAGAAACACATACAGAAATAGACTCCAAAAAGTTAGCAAGATGAGAAAAACATGGGTGGAAGTCAATCACCTTTTTTAAAGCAACACGGAGCACATCTAGATCGTATGGAGTGTAAGGGACAATGGACTCTAAGTACCAGGATGGGTTGAAATATTTCCAAAGTTGTCTTGCATGCATTAAAAATGATCAAACAAAAATTCCAAGAAACTTCAACATTTGGCATGATCAAATATGGCCTAAGGGAATTGGGAAATTATTCTTGAAAACAAAAATTTTAAAATAGTTTGCAACAAGAAGTCTTGATTTTCATTTAGGTTTCATAGTACAAAGTTCTTATTTGATGTTGCTTCTGATTTGATTTGTTGGAGTAGATGTGGCATGGTGGGAAAATCTCAAAACATTCACAATCGTCCTTCAACGCCTTCATCTCCAAAGCAAAGTACACAACCCCTGCACCACAAAAAACAAGCAGATGATGAGATCTCAATCCATTTTGTTATCATATTCTCGCCTATTGCTCCTCTAAGTATTCCTGCCTCAATTTTACAATTGTAAGTCGTGTTGCTAGAAGCTAAAATGGAATTGCAAGAAGGAAAGTTGACAAAGTTGGTACCATCGTTTCCCCAGCCCAAGTAGAGTGGTGTTATGCCAACTGGGTCACAAGCAACTATGAAAGACTTTCATAGCTCATGCATACAATTTTAAGTATAGCAAAACAATGACGAGCAGTGCTTGTCATCATTCTTTTGCTCTTGCAAGACCAGAACATAATGACAATGAGTAGTAGTTGCTTGTTGTCATTTTCTTGCACCTGCAAAGTAATAGGAAAGGACAAGGATGACACAACAACGATGTCATCATTGTCTTCTTCGCGACGGGAAAAAAAAAACAAAAATGGCACCATTGTCGTCTTCTTATTTGCAACAAGAAGATGACAATAACATCGTTATCATCTTCTTCACAGCAAAAAGTAAGAAAGGAGGAGGAGAAGGGAGCTTACCTTCAAGCTCGCACTTCTACCATCACCTTAAAGCTACTCCTGCTTTTGTGCTCCTGTTGCCACCACGTTGAAGCTCCTCTTGCTGGGGCATTCCTGAAGCTCCCAGCCCTTGAAGCTAATGTGGATTCTGCGCTCCTGAAGCTTTGAGCTACTCAAGCTCTCTGTAGGTTGGAAGCTTCGGCGATGGAAGTGAGCGCAAACGGAGGTGGGTGGGGAGGTGGGTTGGTAGGAAGAAGGGCGGTAGGTGAGTTGGGGTAGGTAGGAGCTTCCCAAAAAAAACAACTTGGGGTCAGGGGTGGGCCAAAAAAAAAGTGATAAAAAAACTGTTCCCAGAAAAAAAAAAAAAAAACTGAGCTAGGAAAAAAAGGAGCATTAGAAAAAAAAAATACTGACCAAATAAACTGACCCCTGGGGGACAGTTTCATCTTATTCATGAAATCTCGGAACGGGATTTTTTGGATGGTACACTGGTGGGTGCTGGGTCACTCAAGCCAAAAAAAAACACAACGAGCTATTCATGTGTACACACAGCTAGATGAATGAACTAGCCACATATAATAAGGTACTAGGTAGTAATAATTATGGCCAAAAATTGCTCTTGTAGACCTACATCATATGTAGTACCTTAAACATGCAAATATATTATTATTATTATTATTATTATTATTGTTATTATTATTCTGCCTGAATAATTTCTCCCCTAGGGAATAATGTCTTGCAACTGTCAGTTCCTTTGTTGGAAATTGCAGGAACCCAAGAAAAACTCACTCAGCACCACAACAATCAGAAACAGAATTCAATGTTATGCTACGAATGATGATCAACACATGAACCTAATTTGTGTTACCAGGAAATTATGATCTGAAACAGATCAACAAGCTGCTGCAAATTCTTAACTGAGCTACTCGCCTAGGAGCATTCAATCAACAGAAAAGTTTCCAAACTTTGCTAGATTTATAAGAATCATGCACTAGATGATCAGCAGATTAACAGACCTAATTATACTTCTAGCTAGTTCCAAGTGAAAATATAGTTTTATTTAAGAAGAGAAAAAAAAGAAGGTAGAACTTTCTAAGTTCTGATACACTCATCTAGCTAGCTACTAGTACTGGGGACAAGATTCATTAGCTAGACTAGCAGCAGTCTTGGTGGACAAGCTAGCTAGCTGCAACAGGAAGCTGTAATGAATTCATCAGGATTTCGGGAGTCCTAGCGACTCGGGTGCAGTAATACAATGAATGGGGAGAAAAACACATCTTCTGAAAACTGCTCATCAGGGAATGGATCATCATCATCATCTTCTGCTTCAACACGTTGAACACATGAAGAAGAAAAAACAACAAATCTAGTCTGGATCTGGTGTACTAAAAAGTGCAGACTTGGATTGTGGAGAGTTTGTGGAGCTTGATCGGCCTGATTCCCGGCTGTACTAGTAGCTGCTAGTTTACGTCCCTTGAGCACATCGATCATTGGTAAATTTTCTTTCTCCTCGCATGAATACCGTGAATTGCAGATGCAGTTCATGAGAGCTGCTGCTGATCATCATCATCATCATCGTCACCGATCTGCAACAAACTAGAGGTTCAACAGAAATCTTGCTGAGAAGAGCATGAGCGAAGAGAGCAGCAAGATGTAACTGTACTGATGTACAAGCAGAGCAGTTGCTGCATTGGCGCTAGGAGCTGTGGCCTTAGTAGCAGGAGTAGAAAGAGTGGGAGCCGCCTTTGCAGGAGCCTTGACAGGTACTGGAGCTGGAGCTGGAACAGGAGCAGGAGTGGGAGATGGCGGCAAGGCTACCAATCCCAAGGGGACTAGAACTCCACTGATCTTGAACATGGTCAAGTTGTAAGGGAACTGGGTGATGTTGGTGACGATTTGCACTGTAGGTGTCACGCCGACAGGACCAATGAAGACTTCACCGCCAGTTCCATCGGTGATGGTGAGCATGCCGTCTTGTCCGTATGCGTTGCCAGTGTCTTGGTACAAGGTGGTCACATTCTCGCCTCCGTTGAGACCTCGCAGCTCGTCCACTGTGAAGTAATTCATCAGAACGTGGTATCTGAGAACGTTGGCAATCTCCCCTGTCGTGAACTTGGAGTTGGCAGCCAGCCATGGAGTGAGGACATCGTTGCTGGGAAGCATGACGCTGTAGGTTCTGAACCCTGCTAGCTGCTGCGCCACTCCCGTGCTGCTCAATAGGCTGTTGAATTGGGAGTACTGGGTGAATCCCAGTAACACCGCCGTCAGGTTCTGTCCTGACACCGAGTGCACCACACTTGTCATCACCAATACGACCACCAGCATCAGCTGCTGCATTTGATCTAAACTGCACGTCTTCCGAGACTTCGACATCGTGCCTTGCAGTGATTGTTCTTTCTACCCCGCGGGATTGATCTGTCTGTCTGTTCTTTTCTTCTTCCTAGTCCAAAGCCTGCAAATGAATCCGCCAAAGCAATCTTGATCAGATCAGCATTTTCATTAATAGCAATTGATAATATTAAGCTACTCTTGACATCAACAACACTGAAACTGCTTGGATCTATCTAGATCCTGAACAAACAAGCAAAACCAACAATCACAAACAATGCGCACACGGAATTTCTTAAACCGCAAAGCTAGCTAGCTAGTACAATGAGATCAATGAACTGAGAACTATTGCATTAATATGCAGAAGCAGCTTGCAGCACAGTTGTAAGGTAGTATAACTGATACACTAGTAGTGCTAGCAGCAGCAGATCAAAGTGTAGAAAATGAGAGAAAAAGGACTAGACCTTGTGGAGTCCGAGAATGGAGCTAGGTGATGCAGCAGCAGCAGCAGCTCCTCAGGGAAAGTAGGACTCTGATTCCAGCTAGCTAGTGGCCCGGATCAGAACTAGATTTAGTTGCGGAAGATGGTGGAAGTGAACTCTAGAGAGAGAGAGAGAGAGAGAGAGATAGTGTGTGCGTGTGTGTGTGTGTCTAGATCTAACAGATGAAAGACTTGTTCACTAGCTAGCTGGAGAAAGTAGAGACCCACAGTAAGGAAGCGGAAAGTGCAGCTGGGAAAGAAGGAGGAGAGGAGGAGGGTGGAAGCCGGGGGAGGAGGGCAGCAGACGGATAAGCTGAATCTCGCTGCACACCAGCAATGAGCAGCTGGGTGGTGGTGACAGGAAAGCAAATGCAGGTACCTGCACGACGACAGTTGGGTAGTGTCCAGAGTGCAGACATCCAACTGATCAAAACAAAGCAGCAGCATCAGCAGCATCAGCAGCAAGCAAGCAAGCAGGCAGGCAGGCAGGCAGGCAGGTTGCAACAGTAAAGAAGGAAGGAAAGGAAATGGATGGCTGCAGCAAGCAACCGACCGACCGGGTCCCACTCACAAAACCACCGCCAGCTACTTATCAGCATTATTTTTATTCAACTGGCCAGACTCACGCCAGAGTGAACCAGTACCCACCAACTGGTTCAGCCAACTGACCCAGGAAACAGTTTTCTGTTGGCTGGCTGAACCAGTTCCCTAGTTAGCTAGCTAACCATGGTGGTTACCACAGTTCCATTTTCTTTGATACCCAGCTACTAACAACCTGGTGTTACTACTAGGTTTTTAATTAGGCAGGTAGGTAGTAGGTAGTAAACAACAAAGTGAGCAGCTCTTACTTATGTATAAAGTCTAAACCATTCTACTTACCTAGTGTTTTACCTATTTTGCTACCTATCTACCTATCCATGCAACCTCCTTGGATTACAAAAATGGATTACCAAAGGTGAAACCAAGCATTATTGTAGTTCATGTTCATTCACAACTGAGTCATAATGGACATCCAGTGGATGGTGCACTGATGTGTGGGCATGCGATATCTGGCTGGAGTCACTTACATTTTTTTTAAATGATGTCAATTCAAAATTTAAGGTATTTGTTTAAGATATTGGAGGTTAAGTTTATACACATTTAGAGAAAAAATTCCTCCTTTAAAATCTTTTGAAAACACATTCAGTTCATAAATGAGAAAATTTTCAAAATCTGTAATTTTTTTGTTTATTACTCTTAAGGACTAGTTTATACAAATTTAGGGAATATGTTACGCCTCCCAACAAAAATTTGAAAGAATAAGCATTAGTAGAATAAGCAATGCATTTTGAAAATATAGTTAGGGATTTGTATTTCATTTAGAAATGATTTTGAATATTTATCAATTGTCACAACTACCATACTAATAAATAGACAAAGGTACAATATCGCATTGTTATGCAGTTCTTTACTTTATGAAGAACTTTCTGTTCCAGTTCTAAAAAATATTTATTAGAACTCTCGAGCTTCCAGTTTTGGGTCCAGTTCTTCAAAATGGAAATTCCAGTTCCAGTTCTGAAAAGCAAGCCCAATTACTATCTGTGTCTAACTACCCAGAACCAGACCAGTAGTTTCAGACCATAGTTAAGTTAACTGCAAGTTAACATCAAGTAAACTACAGTTCTAGTCATGTTCTTTTTCAATCAAAGAGACATTCCCTGGTTCCCTTTTCACACATAAAGAGAACAAGCAACTTGATTTTTTTTGGTCTAACTCCAGACTTGTTTAGTTCAAGGACTTAGTGTGCCAAGGACATCTCCTCAGGCCCCTTTGTCAAATCCTCACTTTGTTAACATTTATGCGATTTGTGATTATTGTCAAATCGAGAGATGGTAATCCCCGATGACAAGGTCTTGGGAAGTTTGCAATGGATTTTTAGTCTCACCCATTTAGAGGTCAAGATTAGTCTTAAGTTGCAAAATGAAATCTAAATGTCAAAGCTCATTAGTGAATCGTTTGTCATGTGCAAGTGACATAAATGTTTAACAAGGCGTGTGAATAGAATGGAGTCAGGGTGCAAGGGTGTTAAGACAAAACTGAGTGCAATGGGTGGTATCAAGGAACCTAGTTTCGAGTTTTTTTAAATTTTGTATCTAGTTCTGATTCTAGTTCTAATTTTGAAAATGACACTTGATTCAAATTTGGTTTTTACCAACCAAAATCAACAATTCTAACCCACTAAAGCAAACAACTTCCCAACACTAATATAGAACAATAACATAATCCCCTTTGTAGTTTAGGTAACACAATTTATTCCCTAGTATTCAAAAATTACAAAATGATGATGAGTTCCCAATTTCCAAATATCACAACAACAACAACTTCAACTTGAGCTATAAGAAAGAACCTTTGTAAAACGACGAAATGAAAGAACTAGACATGTGTGATTTGAGAGCTACAACCAAAGTTGGCTATTCCTAGAAGCCTAATAATCAGAAGGGAACATTTGCAAGGAACATGCAACACACTAACACATGGAACCCCCACTAAGTTATACCAAATTCAAAAACAAGAGGCAAAAAACAAACAAACAAATAAATAAATAAACAAATCAACCTACCAACTAACCAACCCTATCACACACTCTCCAATAGAGATTAGATCAACTACTGCAACAAAGTAGGTGGATAGGTAGGTGAGTGGGGCGGTAAATAGATGGGTAGGTAAAGATCAAATTAGTTATTGTAACAAAGTAGGTAGGTAGGTATATGAGTGGGTTAATAAGTAGATGAGTAGGTAAATAAGTAAGTAAGTAATCCATATGTGAAAATGGAGTGCCTTTCCATTCACTTCATTATGTTGCTAGGCCAACCCATCAATCATCATGTTTGTCATGGAAGTGAAAGTGAACGATATTGCTATTTTTTTTTTCTTTTTTTTTTCTTTTTTCTTTTTTTATTATTATAACAAACTAGGCTAGACAATTGTGAATTGTGACAACTATATGGCTAGGGGAAAAAAAAACTTCTTTATTATTGTCATTTTTACCATCAAACTCATGTTTTGCCTTTGTTAGTTAAGGCAATTGTGGGGGGCAAAAATTTATTCCATTTCTTAGCACTACCCATTACATGGAAACATACTCCAAAGGCCCCCAATTTATGAGGTATAAATTGACCACTTGACAACTAGATTTCCCTTTTTTTAAACCATTTTCAATATGCTATTATAAAAGGTAAGGTTCCCACATTGAAAGCAAAGTAATGGTTGTAAGCTAGGGGAGGGTATAGGGAGCTTAGAACAAGAGACAGTATGGGAAGCTTACAACCATAACGCACTCAATGGGGAGCCTTACCCTATCCATAACCAGTGTTGGGTGTCAGACTTAAGCATTTTATCCAGGTTTTTTTCCTAGTTTCCACTTATGTTTCAATTGTAATGTGCAACAATGATGGAGATTGTGCTTGAAATGTGAATCATTGGTGGAGAGAATATCAATTATGCTCTAGAATAAACCTTAGTACCCATTTTTCACCCTACTAAACTAATCACATTCCTAGGTGGAACTAACCCATTCTATGTTTCTAGGCGGATACTAGCCAGTTCCATAATACATCAACACACATAGAAAACGAGTAAGAATTTTATACAATAGGTAAGGGCCTATTTGTTACTCCATAAACACATGCAAACAAGGGATGCGAATCTTGGAATGTGGGAGAAGGGTGGCATGGGCAATGGGTGGTTTTGTGTCGGGTAACATCCAAGGATGAAAGTATTACTCCACAAAAAGGATGCTTCAGAAAAAAAAAATTCTTTCACAACCAAGATTGTGCAAAAAATGGAAAAACCCACTCCAAGAAATGGATGAATCTACTCATAAAATGGAAGATTCCACCATGAAACAAAAGACCCTGACTCTAGAACAAAATAACCTCTCCCTTATACAACAGGAAACCAAGATTTAAAACATAACCTTAGAATACAATACAAAAGTTTTATAGCTCTTTAAAGCATACTTAGCAAAAATGATGGGACTTGAGAAGAGGAGAACAATAAAAAGAAAGCATGGGGAAAAAAAAACCAATTCTTTCATACATAAGGCTAGTGGCATTTGTGTTTATTGAACCCCACTCCTTAATGGGCCAACAACACTTCTAGTTGGCAATGCAATTATTTGAGAGGCTCAATTTGCTACTCTAGGACCCAACTACTAACTAGCCTAATAGTTTGCACTATTTTCCTTTCTTCTTTACCCCTTGTATGATAAGTGGATGAGGGATGGAAGGCCAAAAGAACTATATCACTTGAAAAGCCTAGAGATCAACCCAAAATAAAGTCATTACTTTTATTAAAAAAGTATGATCCATACAACCCAAAAGAAATAGGTAATAAGTAAGGTGTTTAGCTCTAATCTTGTTATATGGACATATTTAGCTTTTGTGTGGTATTGAAATTCAAAATGCATGTAGGTGTTTTTTTTTTTTTAATTATTATTTTAGGGTAGGTGTTTTATTGATTAATTGTTCCTTTGTATTGTATTGCCATAATGATGGCCTAATTGAACTTGTTGATAGAAGAAATAGGAATTCATTTGTCTTGTCAAGTTGCACCTTTGGTCATAATGATTTGATTTGTGAAATAAGGTTATGTTTTGTCATCTTCAAGTGTGGAATCTTTGGGTTAACAAGTTACATGTGTGTTGATCAAACACACGATAATACAAAAGACCTTAATTTACCTTCACCAAAAGATGATTTTTTCTCGACCAATTTTTCATGAACACAATGAACACAATGAAACATTTGAACCTAATGTTGACAAAAATGACTAAAAACACTAAATTTAGTAACTTAATGTGGCATATTAATGACTTCATTTTTTATTTTGTCATTGTTTAACAACTCTAACATGAACAATAATGTAATGCCCAACCTTCTTCCTCCAAGGTTGGTAATAAATAATGTTCATTGACTTTGTGGCCTTTTCCCTACTAAAGATTTGTGGAATAGCCCTTGGATCATGGTTGGCCCATATATCATGTTGTTTTGTTTTGTTTTGATGTTAAAGTCTAATGCCAACATTGCATTTAGGAATTTGGTTATCATCTAATAATAAACAACAACTAGGTCCCAAAACTATTGCAATCTTCACACGCAACTAGACTCTCATAGTTGCTTAAATGCTACTACATATATTATATGTAATGTGCAACAAAAATTTGACAACAAAAATGTGGTACATTGAGTTATGAAGATGGTTTATAATAGGCAAGGGACCCATATATCTATTCCTCCATTTGTGCAATGAGATGAGAGAATAATAATTATTACTCATGATGGCAATGGGCACACATGTACTTATAAATGTTTTGAAGTGTGAATTCAATTTTCTTCTCCTTTGGCCCCACACTTTTTATTATTACTTGTGCACATCATGAACAATCGATGGTATTTTGCAAACTTTTCAAAAAAAAAATCAAAACTTTAATCACAAAATTCAAGTGTAACATGTATTTAAATTACAAAAGGCACTTGAGAGGGGGGAAACCACATACTTTTAAATTATTTTTGTAATTTTTTTGTGACCATTGTCTCACGTTATAGCCCAATAATGAAAACAACCAATGGGCCTATAATTTAAATGACATGTTAATGGTTTGGTAATGTGCCAACAATTAAACTGCAATTTACAACAAGTTAAGGATTTTGTGATTTGTAGTCATGGATTTGATTAAATCACTAATTCAACTGATTCAATGTAACAATCTCCTCTAGTGCATAATATATATTTGTTCATATACTTTTCCATGGGTGTTAGTTTTTTGTCATCTAGCAACACATGTTGGATGAATTTATTAACAAAACTTGAATACCATAGTACTTTGGTAGTTTTGACAAAAATTATACTAATCATAAAATGTTGAATTTTTTTGTTTAAATTCAAAGATTGTCATATTGAGAAAACCAATAATCATTCATTTGTAAAAGCATACAAAAGCAATGTGAAAAAAAATCCAATTTGTGAAAAAAATTGTTCTTGCAAAAACAAAGATTAATTTGCAAATCGTTTTTGCTAATGCCATTGATGCCACAAGTCCAAACATTTAAGATTGTAATGTTCACTTTTAAAAACCTTAAAATTCGATAAATTTTCAATGTGGTTTGAGATTCTATTATTTCATAAAATTCAAGGAGACTAAAAGATCAACATTGATGTATACAACATTTGTCAACAATAAGTAGGAAATGGATTAGATGGTGGGACTTGTGAGTCATGACCACCTTGCAAATGATTGTGGGTTAAAATCATCACATGCCATGCAATATAGTCAAACCAAGTATGATACTTGGATGATTGCATCAACTAGTTATTTGAAACCATGTTCATTACTTCAAGAAAAGTTGAACAAAATCAATAACCCAAGATGGTAAAAACTTGACCAATCACCCACAATTGAAGAACAAGATGTCTTCTTGTTCATGTTATCATAGTACCTTGGTGGCTTTAGCACAAATTATGTTATTTTCAAAAGATATCATATAAAAGTTATTTTCTCAAAAAGAGAATATGTGTGAAGACAAATTTAAATTCTTTTGAAATTTTATTTTTTTTAAATTAAGTAATTTCCTTGTAGACGTGTGCCAAAGCCCCCAAGGTACTATGGTACTTTATTTTGAAATTTATTCAATGATCAAGATATTAAAACAATTGCACAAAAAATGAAGACAAATGATTGATTACCCTTTTATTAACATATTAATGTTTCAAGAATGTATCCAAACAAAATTGTAACTTGACAAATTTGAAAATAAACCTTTGATTACATTAGTTCAAAAATGCATTCCAAAAATGCAAATATGATTTTTTACTAATAATTTAATTAGGAAAATACTCAATTATGTAATGAGTTTAATTAATGTAGTTAACTCAATGTAATTCTATAATTTCATAATGAAAATTGGGAAATACATAATTATAAATTTTAGTGATGATAATTCATTGTAATTGGTTTAAGTAGGATGACTATAGGGTCCGATAATATTTCATCCTACCAAATTCCAACCCACAATATGTTTATCCGATTCCCAAATAAAGGAATGAAAAGGTGTATTTTCAAATTTGTCTTCATATTTAGGCTTTTTTTTTCAATTTCACCATACTCATGAGTAGATTTTCCATAGCTTTTCCATCAATTTGCATCCCATTTTTTTAATTGAATTTTAGTCCAATCAAATTGAGTTTTAACCTAATTTTTTATTTGAATTTCGTAGAATTGGAATTCAATTCAATTCAAATTCCAATCAACATATTTGAATTCAACTCAATTCAAAATGCATGCAATCTCATCAAATCTTTTCATTTAAATGGAACTTAATTTTCATAAAATCAATTCATCTTTTACATCAATTGATCAATTGATTGTCATTGGTAATATATAGAAATGTGGAGCCCAAGTTGATTTTATATTTTCATAGGTCTTCAAAATTAATTTGTGAATGTATAAGAATCTAATAATATGTTATACCCTATTATGTAAAATACAAGATTTCAATTTGAGCCTTTAAGGTGATGTTTAGTTTGGTTGGTAGTTCCATAACTTCTATTAGATTTCAAAAGAAAATTAGTGAAATAAAGCTTCTACTATATGTATAGGTCAAATTTCATAGGCACATTAATTACAATCTATGGTATGCAATGAATGTACAAAACTTTAGTTTAATGATTCATCTTTTCTTTTCATTTTGTTCTATTGCACATTAATATGTAGTACCAAAAGTAACATTATAATTGTAGGCAACAAAGTTTCAAGACGATTTATTTTAGTCACATTAGTCAAAACTTTATAAAACCACATAGACGACACATCCACCACATATATATATATATATATATATACCATTGTGTTGGATTTGAATAAATATTAAAATTGATGGTTTTTGTTAGTCATAAGAGACATACCTAGTTTTAATATTTGTCAAAATAGACATAGTCATTTTAAACTAGTAGCCTTGATTATACAATCAATTTAGTGGTGATGTTCCTAGCATGTTAAAACCATGACATTAGTGTAATGTATTCTAACACAACTCAAATTTGTTGTGTAATGTACCATGCATTCAAACCATAATACTTTTATATGAACATTGTTGTATGTGTCCAATTTGAAACCTATATTGTTTACATGTGAATTTTTTATTTGATGCAATTTATATGAAACCCAACATGATTTAGCAACTGTAATTTGTTTCAAACTATCTTAAATGTTTTAATTATAATTATATTGGATTAATTTATGTCATACCAAGTTTGATTTTAATAGTGTACTCAATTGTACACTAGTCATCTCTTAAAACAGGACTTACAGAACTTCAAGAACTCCCTATCAAATTTGTTTGGGGCGAGTTCATACAAGTGAATGAAAAAAGTTTTGACTTTGTGTGTGAAAACTGCATCACTTACAATGCATCACAATTTAGCCTCGGCGGTGCTTAAATAGATGGCTAACCTGTATTCTGAATTTCTCCAAAGGCTGGAAAGAAGTAGTACACTGCAAGTCATTCACACTAAATCCAACAGTCAGCAAACCCATTGCATGCATTGATCGATCCACACCCAGAAATAAATAATAAAACTAGAACAAGAATCGAGACATCCCCCAATAGTTTGTGAGAATTGAGATCCTCTGGGAATTGAGAGAACTATTTGGGGATGTCTTGATTGGAGACTTTCACAACTGCCTCAAACATTTGGGGGGCATTCAGGACACATACCTACACAACCAACACAGACAGGCAAAAATAGTACACTCTCCATACAACCCACTACCATGATGAAGGATCTCTGAGAGGAACTTGTGTCCAAATCTCTACCCAAAAAAATTTACAATCTGCAGCAATAATGGCAGCAGATAATGTTGCTTTCCATATCAAACAACCCTCCCAGTTGTTCATTACTCCATTTGTTGGTCAAAGAACCAAGAGAAAGGGTGAACTACTACAACAGTGCAGCTATCTGCTTTAGAAAGCAAAAACTCAAAACAGCACATTAAAGAAGGTTCATGACGCTTTTGTTGCAATTGTTGGCCTGAAACCATTGGAGGGGGATTTGGAATCACCTGATTAGGAAAAAAATAGATGCATCGTCATCCCCCAGCTTCAGGAACAAGTCTGCTTATTGGTCACAGAAGGAAACCCAACACCCACCTGTGACGTTTAAACATTGAAACACAACTCCTGCTGCTGCCATGCAGCAGCAGCATGAGATAGAGAGACGGATGAACAAACTTCTTGGTGGGCATGCATTTTTTGGCTACCACAACAGAATTTTTCTTACTATGCTTGAAGTAAGTTGAGCACCCATCTCCCCATCTTCAGTGGCTGGCAGAAAAAAGAAAATAAAAAAATAAAAAACAGGTGGTTGGTCAGTCTTGTGCACGGTTTCATTCAGCAATAGTTGTCCACCACGCTTTTTACCCCCCCTCCAGTGTCATCAATATCCTCAAAATGCCACAATCTTCTTCAACTGCTGCATCCAAAACAGGAGCAGGAGATGGGGATGAAGGAACAAAGGCCAAATGGAAGACCCTCGAGGTTACACTGGATGTTATAACAACAGACAAGCGGGATACACCAGCTGTGTGTCCGGTCACAGCAAGTGCATGGTGAGCACTGCTGAAAATCCCCCAGTCTTCTCCGTGTCTCATTCACATGCTCGTGATGCGCCACCTCTACTGAAGGAAACAGTTGCACTTCTGTCCCATTGGAGAGTTTCATGAGATCCCCTCTCAATGAAGAAGAGTTTGCTATTATCTTCAATTCATCTCTTTCCTGCAGGAAGGCATCATCAGGCAGCCTTAGCAAATTAAAAAACCTGATAAACTGAGATGCTAGGTATTCTCTATTCTCTTCCATTCATCCTGAACTCTGGCTGCCCACATTTCCTGACAAGGGGAAGAAGACACCAAGTTCATGCACTGTTCAAGCTGAGACCACAGTGATTCTTCTTCTGTTTGTGTGCCTGCATGTATGGTGAGTTCAGAGACTGATTGAGAGAATTGAAGGCAGGGAAGAAAGGCACAAGGATGACAATACCTGAACAGAAAGCCCACTCTGCTGGTAGCTCTGGTCATCTCCATCTTCCTGAATTCACCACCACCCATGATCTATTGTCTATGAGATTGCAGAGGAAACAGAAACCAAGCCCTACACTCGAAGAAAGACAAAGGCAATTGAGGAGTGAATGTGCAGCACAAGAGTCTGAACCTTGGTGTGCTGCTGCACCCATGATTGTGCTGCTGCAGACATTCCCCCTGCTGCTGCTGCTGCATGACATGAAGAAAACTCAACCCTGTGAGAGCAATTTTGCAAAAAATGTTCTCATAAGAAAACCTAACCTCCATGGCTGCAGCTAAGAGCTGGAGTATACACACACACCCACACACAAAACAAGAAACTCACCCACCCCAACAAAAAACCAACATGAACCACCGCAACACTCTGGAAACAACAAATTGGCAGCACTGAGTTCTCATGTTGTAGGGACAGTAGAGGATGTTGAGAGCATTAGCAGCATGAAGACAAAACAGCTGTTCTCCCTCAAATACTACTACTACAGAAAACACCCAAGTGCTTGTACAGATTGATTCCAAGTTGCAAGTGGTCACAGCTCTAATCAAGCAAGAAAGCAAGCTAGTTGCAGCAAGCTTTCTTGCAAGCAAAATGTAATCTTTCTTCCAAGCAACAATGAAATCTTCCTTGCGAGCAACAATGCAAGCTAGTGGCTACTGATGCGGATGAACCCTAGTTCGATGGAAGCCACAAAGAGTACCAAAGTCCACCCACCCAAGTCTCACAACAACTCAAGGTGGTTGTTGCAGCAGTGTGGCAGGAACAACAACAGCAGGATGAGCAGCAGGCAGCCAGGCAGCCAAGGAAGATGAAGGGTTTACCCCGTGAAGAGTCGCCTCCTAGCTCCTCCTTGAGGTCGTCGACATGTTCTCTACTCTTCTCCTTCTTCTGCAGCGTGCTGTCGTCGTCGTCGAGGAGCTTCTTCTTATTCTTCTCGCCAGCTGCGACCACCACACCACCACTACCAACCCATTTCTCAAACAAGTCGGACATTCGCATCCGCCCCGACTCCTCCGTCTCCAGACCATATTCCAATCTGGAGGAGGAGGCTGACCACTCCTCCTTGGAATTCGCTACCACTACTGCTCCTCCCCCTGCAAACATACATGGCACTAGCACCACCAGCAGAAGACCCACCCAAAAAAACACCAATGCTGCAACACCCACACCCATTTCGACGACACTGCCAAAGACGAGAGAGAGCAACAAAACCCAAGAGAAGAAACAGAAGGGAAAAGCAAATCACCGACTCTTCAATGCTAATGCCTTCCAGAGCTCTTTTCCAACCAGCATGCAAGTACTGGGAACCCTAGCTACTCTTCTTCTGGCACTGAGATGTTTGGCGACAAAACTCTCTCGCGCGCG
Organism: Sphagnum tenellum; assembly: GCA_963921925.1. NCBI lineage: Eukaryota > Viridiplantae > Streptophyta > Sphagnopsida > Sphagnales > Sphagnaceae > Sphagnum > Sphagnum tenellum. The sequence goes on from OY998159.1 coordinate 8,332,724, forward strand.
CGGGCGCGCACCGCTTGATTGCGGAAGGAGAAATCATCATCATCATCATCATCATCAATTCGCGTACTAGGTAATGCTGAAGCCTGACAACTCTTGTGCAGGTTCATGGCCTCTCTTTATGAGGGGCCTCTCTCTTCTGGACTCATGCGCATTGCTGGTCCGTCCGTCCGTCTGCTGCTGCACAACATAAGGGGACTCGTGAGAAAGCGGCGATCCAAGCAAAAACCCACCATGCTTTTGCTGCAGCAATGGTGATGGTGACGATGATGGTGGGATGATGGTGATGATGATTCTTCTCTGGTTCGGGAGTTTGTTCTCCAAATGATCTGAGAAGAAGATGATGTTGCTGCAACTACTGTTGCTACTCTGCACAAGCAGCAGATCCCTCTCTCTCTCTCTCTCTCTCTCTCTCTCTCTCTCTCTCTCTCTCAACTTTTTTTCTTCTACAACAGCATTTCTTGCAACAGATCTTTGAACAGATTTTGGGTACTTAGTAATACAGCACCAAATGTTGAAGGCAAGAGTGGCAAACTCATCAATAGGCCCTTCAGCACAACAGCAGCAGCAGCAGCAAAAACCCAAATCCTTCTGGCATTTCTTTCTCCACTCCAAGAAGCAGATTGTTCACTGAGGCTGCTGCCACCATCCGGAAGAACCCACTTACTTGTTCATATCCAAATGTGGAAGGTGCTTTGCTGAAGAACCCAATGGATCGACTGCAATTGGTCTTGCTTTGATTGCAAGCATCTACCGTAGTGATTCAAGGGAGATTCTCCAGCACACTGACATTGCCAGGTACATGTCTCCTGCACATGAATTCACTGGTTGCAGTAGTAACATGCAGTTTTCATTCTCTGGGTCAAAACAATTGGAGTGCAAAAAAGCTTGGATACATCAAATTCACTGCCAAAAAGCTTTTTACACATTGGAATTGGGTGATGATGAGCCAGCTACTGCCAGTGCACAAAGACTTATTACAATGTGAGTGTGAGAAGCTTGATCGCATCAAATCCACAGCAAAGTTCTTTACAGGCATTGGAGAACTGGGTGATGAGGCAGTCACAGTCATGCACAAGAATTCTTACAATCTGAGGGCAAAAAGCTTCGGTATATCAACTGCAAAGTTCTTTACAAATTATTACATTCTGAGTGTGAAAAGCTTGAACACATCAAATCCACTGCAAAGTCCTTAACATTGGGTGATGAGGCAGCCACCACTAGTGCACAAGAAATTATTACCTCACTCTTGGATCTAGGCAGGCAGTGAAGCACACGTGACGGTGCTTGCTTCTCCTCATTACTGTACTTACACCTGGTGTTTGGCACTAATAATTTGCAAAAGGTCTAAAAATAGCTTTCCTCAACATGGCAACAGCCAAATAATTCAACATGGAAAAAAGGGGAAATCCAACTCCAAAGAAAACAGAAAGCAAAACCAGAATTAAAATTAACTGAGGAGTGCTTTGAGTGCTCAGTTACTGCCATACCATGCATGTTCATGGACCTTCAACAATCTTTATGGTATTGACAGCCTACCATAACATCTCCCCACTGACTTCATCTGCTCCCAAGGTCCCCAACTTTTGCTTAAGCATAGGTAAATGTCAAACATTAACTGACACACATAACATTGCAGAGAATGTAAAGAATGGGCAATTTTATGAAATCAATACTTAGATGTGTACATGTGCATTTTCTTTCACACAGATTTGAATTTGTAGTCTCATAATGTCTAGATGGTTTTAAAGTTGGGTTCTACTTCACTCTCAATCTGAGATAGCTTTCTTGTGTTGCACAACAAGATTAGTCTCAGTTTCAAGAATCATGCTCCACTGATTTGCATTTAGTTTTCTCATTGCTGCGGTTGCCCATCCAAAAACCAAAATCTGCATTTGCAATGGGACACAATATGGAACAAAAAGACAACATGACGTTGATACAGAATCCTGACACCATTGTGAACTCACATCTTCAACTAAGGAATGAGCACAGGATTCTCTGAAAACAGAGAAATCAAACTACCAAAAACCTCAAATTCAGATACAAGAATAAATAGGCAATACAGTGAGTGACATTGTGACACCACATAGTGCCTCATGGTGCCAGAACACAAAGTACCAATGTCATCAAACCAACATTCTGCAGCCAAGATTTTTACATTAAGATCTAACCACAGATATGGACTTTACAAATCCAATTCCTACTGCCTAGCCTCTGCAAAAGATGAAGCTGATCTTATAAATGAGGTATAGAGAGTAGTACTTCATCCGCTCCAAAAGATCTTGAGTATGATTTTTGTCTGACTGAACCTTAGTGCAAAAATTAGTACCAAAATTGCACATATTGAGTCTCTCACATTTCCAGAAGCAACAGTAAAACTCAGTCATGATGTCACTTTGCAAGATGAGCAAGAGGCAAACCAGATCAAAAAAAAGGCAACAAAATTTATGCTCATTGTGCATAACATTTTGAAGAAGAGAAATCACAAGGGTTGGTTGGGATGGTAGTGATAAAAAAAATTGTTTACTTGGTAGGGTGTTAGGGTTTAGGGTTTAGTGACCTACATTTTAGTGCAAGGGGAAGCCACTCCAATATGTAAGAGCTTCCCAGAGTTCAACTAGTGGAAATTTTTCACACAAGCATTTTCTTGTCAAGAATAGGTAGCCCTCCAAGAATTAAATCGTAGAAAAAAGTTAGGGTTTAAGGTTCAAGCCTTGACTTTGGAGTAGTCTAATAAGTGGTGTCTAAGTTGGTGTAGCTCACATTTTGGGTGTGTCAATGGGTTCTCAAGATTTTGCCACACATTTTTTGGATGAGGCTTTATTTCAGGATGTGACGCATATCAATGATCTTCCCCTCCTACAAGACGCCCAAATTGTTAGTTGTTCTTTTCACATTGCACATTCTACTTCCACTTCAACGTTATGTTTTTCGTTTGAGTTTGATTTAGCCCTTGGCATTTAATCTTTTCACGTATGAATGTGGACATAAATTGGATGCATTTGGCATGCACATAGTTTGTTGCCTATTTGGAGATTAACAAATAATCACACATGACGCCATCTGAAACATCATGTATACCCTCATTCGAAAAAGTGAGCACGTTCTATGGAAATAGTAGTGGTACACCCTTACGTTAAGAGTTTCATTATGAACCAATCTCTACATAACTCGAGAGGACCAAGTTTTTGTTGCCAATGTGTTGATTACTGACCCAACGTGGGAAACAACAACTTTGAATGTCATTAATCAACCAACAAATGTAGCTACAAAACTAAGAGCCCTTGTTAATATTCGTAACTATAGAGGGCTTCATGAGGGGCATCACTTTATTCAAATGGTCATGGAGGTGCACAATGCACTTGGGCAAAATATGGATCGTTTTATCAAAAAGTGTGCCTATCTTTTCCACGATAGATGATGAAACAATCATTTATCCTTGTATTCTTTTATTCAATTTTTTCAAGCAACATGTTAATATTTCTCTTTATACTTTAGCCTTTGTTATAGAAAGGAAAATTGAGTTGGTGAATGATGTTTGTTCTAAACCTCCCATTATTATTAGATCTCACGATTTGCATGCAAGCGATATTAAAAGGGTCGAGATAACTTCCTACGACAAGGACTAGTTTTCTCCTTTTTTTAGTTCCTACGAGTTATTCATCTTTTGGCCTTTCTTTGGCCTTCCCTTTTTGTCTCCCATGTGATGGTTCTAACCATCAATCTTTTGTGAGAACTAAAATTGGTGTAAGGACAAAGTTTTTTGATACTTTTCAAAAAAGACCTCTATTTGAATGGTGTCTAGAGTTTTTTTGGGGGTTAAATTTAACAAATTGGATTTTTTTTAAATCAAAATGGTTAAAAAATGTGTTGTTTAATTTTTTTAATTGCCAAATTTTGACAAATTTTTCTATTGTTAAAACACAAAATTTCTCTATTGAGATTTTCACATGAGCCAAAAATGTGAAAGATTATTTTTTAAAATTGTTTCATATTTGGTCTATAGCCAAATTTGGCTATCTCTTCTTGCAAATGATCGCAAATTTGGAAAAACAAAACCCTCGCTATCCATATCTACCTTGAGGACCATTTTACAAGTTTGGACTTACCCAAGTTCCAACCAAGGTTACACATTAAACATTATGGCCAACCATTCTAATGGTCTTGATTGGTTTGCAAAATAAAATGGTTGTGACACAAAAAAAAATTGATAATGCAATATGCCCATATTAAGGCATAATATTCCCCTTCCATGGGATCAAAGTGTTTTTGCATTGTAGAGAATCCTTTGTTGGCATATAATACAATGACCTTTTCTTGCAAACCCTTTAGTTAAAACAAAATTGTTCCCACACCCCTTATGGACCAAACCACATCCAATATAAAAAGACTTGCTAAAATTTGGCCTATACAAAATAGGAGCTCCAATCAATGCCTTCTTCAAGGTCTTAAAACTCCCTTCACAAATGGGAGTCCACTTGAAATCCACATTCTTTTTTTTTAGTTCAAATAAAGAAATAACAACTTTAGCATACCCCTTGACATAATTGTAGAAATATCTTGTCAACCAAGAAATGTGCATAGATTGTTAACCAAGATTAGGACATGGGAATAAGAAACTACCTCAATCCTTTGAGTACTAGGTATTTTCCCATTCGTGTTGACCACATATATTAGAAATATGATGTTTTTTATAGCAAAAATACATTTGCTAAGGTTAAGTTTAAGGTTAATTTCCTTGAGCCATGCTAAAACCATGTTTATGTGATTGACATGTTCTTGCCAAAAGGAAATGTGGGATTTTACGTCATCCACAAAAACCTTTAAAAACTCCTACATCGAACCTTAAAATATTCCAATCATAATGTGAATAAATATTCTTGTGGTGTTTTTGAAATCGAAAGGCTTGACTATCCAATCAAACAATTCACATTTGGTGATAGTTATGGTTTTTTTCACATCTTTTGGCACCATCTAAATCTTCTATTAAAATCCATTTTGAAATTTTAAAATTGAATGGCCAAACTAATGAAACCCATCATCCACTAACGACATTGGAAACACATCTCTCTTCAAGTGTTTACAAGCTTAAATGTCCATTGTTGGATGTCACTGCATCAATTTTTTTACACCTCCATGGACTATATTTCATGTCAATTTTTTTGTTCATTTTATGAAAAGGTATTCATTTATATGATGCTAATAAAATTCATTCTAATTGAAAACTAAAATCATTAAAAAAAAAAATGTTTACATCACATTGGGGACGTTTAATCGTAGATAAGTTACAATATCACAACCCCTAATAAGTTCGAAATATATTCAGTATAATCATGGTTTATGATAAAATAACATCATTTTCTCTCCAAAATTCAAAACCTATATTTGAAACTCAAAATTAGGCCTTGTTAACCATTTCAATATCATATGAAAGTTTGATGGACTTTAAATGACGCAAAAAACCAACGAAAAAGGCAAAGTCCTTCATGTTCAAATTTTTTTAAATTGAGATGAAATTTTTCACAAAATTTGAAACTTAGGCTACATTATAATGACATGTGGCATTATTTTATAAAAAGATGAATATTTTTATAAATAAAAGATTTCATATTTTTGGCTTGCAAAAATACATTATCAAAAATCCTAAAATGGATTATATTATGGACACAAAAGTGTTCCACTTTAGCTTGCAAATGCCCCTTCATTTACAAATTCAAGGGCTAATAATCTCCACATAACATCTATTTCCATGTTTTTTTTAGCAAGGTTATTTTACAAGCATAGTTTAATGTTTTTTGCTTCATTTTGACCAATGCCACTTACACTTGAATTTTTTTTTTGACTTTAGATTATTCCCAAAAAAATAACTTATTAGGCGTGGATTGGCAGGTGGAAACCCCTAAATGTTAATGTAGTGTTCTCCAATTGTACAACACCTTAGCCCAACTTTACTCAATGCAAAAACATTTTCAAAATTCTCTAGAACTTGCCACAACTCCTAGGATTTTTACTAATATAATCTTGGATAGGTTTTGATGTTACTTTTGATGTCTTCTTGGTGCCTCTTCGTCTCTAGTTGTCCTAGGTTTTATTAGGTCTTTCATTCACTTGCATCAACTTGGAAACAAACAAGCATGGAAATTTTTTGGCATACATCCCTAATCCTCTCAATCTTAACATGGTTGACCCATCCCATTTCAACCAATCTTGAAAACCATCATCATCCAAATCTTGATTCTTCCATCAATTTCTTAATTTGTTGTCCAAATACCATCATGATTTGTTAGGGAACTTCTTCTTTAATCAAAGTGGAGCCCAGGATCATTCAACTCAAATGTTATGTCCTTGTCCTCTTGTAGAATCAACCTAAATTGATTATCAACTACATTGTCTTTTGAGTTTTCTTCATCATCATCATGTGATTTAGAATCAAATTTCATTTCATCATTGAGCTAAAAACCAACAGATTGAGGCATTTCTATAATTATTCCCCCTTCATTACTCATAGCTCTTTGCATATCTTGATTCATGTTCTTGGGAATTTTGGTACCATATGGTTGTTTACTTGTTGAAGCATGTTGATCATGTTTAATGGCAAAACCCAAACATTAGCATTTAGACCATGATGCACTTGGATAAATCATCATTCAATGTAAACTATTACAATTTGGATGAGGAAATTTAAGCCCAACAACACATTATATCCATTTATGTCTTCAACCATGAAATCCTACACACCATTTCTCCTATTCAAATAAATATATCACATATCCTTCTTGTTGCCTATGTCACCACCTTAGGGGTAGTTTTATAAGATTTTAATCTAGCAACCATGTGCATGATTCCCAATTGCCACATTACATTGGCAATAACAACAAATTACATTGAGCTCATGTATCAACTAGGCTTTCAATTATGTGATTTTTCATTTCGACTAGCAAATGGATTGTTTTGATCTTGTCTTGTTCATGTTGATTCTCATAATGTGAGAACAACCATAGCAATGGTTGTCATTTGATTGTTTTGCAATTTGTTTTCCTTACCAATTTCACTAATCCTTCTAAATACTTCAATTCTTTTGGTATGGTGAGAATCATTCCCATGGGGCTCAAAGATATTTTCCCTTTTATGAAATTGTGAAAAATAATCTTTGACCTCACATTAACACTTCCATCCAATCCAATTGCAGCCTCACCGACACCTCCCACAACATCATTGGCTTTTCATTTTGCATTAGGTGTGCAATTTGCTACAATAGTGATGGGCATTCTTCTCCTTGGTACTTTGACATGGGAAAATCAATCATGGTTATGTCCATGAATCTTGTTCAATCATGAGTTAAACGGATTTTATGAAATCAATATATATATATAACCATTTTTTGTTCCTCGTTAGGTTCAAAAAGACTAAAGTCCTATTAAATGCATATGGCCCGGCACCATTGATAAAAAGGTTTCCACTATTATTAACTATATAGTTCAAACTATATATTTTATGGCAGTCTATTTTGTCGCAAGGTGTAGTTTTAATCGCCATCCATCATCGCACCCATAGCAAGGCTATGTCATCTATTGGAATAGTGATGATCATTATGATGGTTTAATGTTGATATAGTGAAGTGCTTTGAAAAGATGTTTCATGAATTTTTGTTAAATAAAACTCCAATTTGTGTATGTCAAAGTCACCTCCTCATCATCCATAAGGACTTGCAAAAAATATGTTGCAAATGCACCCACCTTAGGGTTTTTCTTCTAGCATTTTTCTTCAACATGTCCCATCCCATTACAAAATGTACACCTAAGGCCATAATTTTTTGTTTTATGTAGCTCGCCACACTTTTGGCACTTTGGGTAGGAATTGGCATACTTAGGATAGTTTGTGGCATAATGATCTTTTGCCCAACAGATTTGGCACCCATTGAAATTAGTGGAAATGCCTATAGTATGCTCATGTCGTGGCTTTGTTTGTCTTTTTAAAAAATTCACCAAATAGTCATTTAAACATCTAAACTTATTTTTCCATTGTAAATTTTTTTAATGCAACAAACTCATCTTGCTCCTCCTTTAGAGGCTCATATGGAATCTCTCCAAGCTCCCCCAAAATTTGTTCCATTTCTAATGCAAAAGAAAACATGGCCTCAATATTTGGGTAATCATGTACCATGCACAATTTGCAGAACTTGGGTTTTAGTTTGGACAAAAACCTATGTTGTTTTACATCCAAGATTTTGTTTTTTGCAAATAAACACTCCAAATAGTCATAGTAGGCTTGGACATGTTGTTTAAACTCTAACATGATTACAACCAACCTTGCACTAATTTCCTATGAATTTATGGTCCCATATTTTTATTCCATAACAATATTCAAAATTGACTAATTTGTAAGGGCTGGTTTGATATTCTTCTACCAATCCTTGACCTTGCCCTTCAATTGAAACAAGTTATTTTAAACAATTTGACCTCGTCATAACTTCAAACTTTAATTGCCATCTCCAATCTTTATAGCCAATCAATCATATCTTCAAATTCTTTGCCCCAAAAGAATTCATCATCTTTAATTATTTTATCATATTTAGGGTTATTTGTTTTCCTTTATTTCCTATTGCATTAGAAAAAAATATGATCCTTTTATTTCATATGATAGTGCATCTAACTTTCAACCCATCAACTTAAATGTAGGTGTCACGGATGTCAATGCGATGGGGTTCATTCTTTTGAATGTTCATCCATGACTTGTATTGAATTTGTACATAACTCTTGGTTTAGTTTTACTTCATTCTTAATTAACTTCCAATTAAGTTTTAATTCACTTCTAGTTAACTATTAATTAACTTATAGTTAAGTTCAAGTTAACTCCAAGTTAAATTCTTAGTTAATTCCTAGTTAAATCTTAATTAACTTTTCGTTAAATCTTTGATAACCTTAGTTAATTTTGTTGACTCCTAGATAAATACAAATTAACTTTCAATTAACTTTTAATTAATTCATAGTTGACTCTCAGTTAAGAAGGTTTTCAAGAAGCTTTTTTATTCGATGCACACATAGAAACTTCCTTTGAAGCTTCTTTGAGCTAGGTCCCCAATTGGGTATAAATAAAAATAGGACCCTTCATTTCTTTTAGTTTATTCAACACTAGTTTTAGGCACGATCTTGCACTATAGCCTTGTCATGTTTTTTCATGTTTATATTTACATATGTTAGCATAGTAAAAATTTGTTTTCCCATTTGTCTTGTACATCTCATGTTCTTGTTCGTACTTCTTGTGTTTTGTATTTTGAATCACATAATCTTGTCTTGTTCCTTGTTTGAAAGTTAGACTTTCCTTTAACCTTTTTTCTTGTGGTTATTTGTGTCCTTGATAGTAGGCCCAATATGTTATACCTTAAGAATTTATCTCCTATTCCAAACATCTTTTCCATTCTTGATATATAAAATATAACAAAATGTTGTTCAAATTTCATTGCCACCAAAATCCAAATTGTCCCCCAACCTTGGAGTAGACCTTTTGTCTTCGAAAATTGGAATTGTAAAATTAAAAAACAAAAGGGCCAAGAACATTTTTTGTCTTGTAGTTGTTTCTAGCTCTAGTGTCCATCCCCTTGTTTTCAAATTTGCATTCTTCCAAGCATCATAACACTTAAAATTTTGTTTTGCTTTCCACTTCTTTAAACTTCATAGTTTATAACCAATTGTAAACTAAAACCAAATATCCTTAATCCAACTTGCCATCTTTCTACCCAATCAAAAATAGTCTCCAGACATTTCATCATGTTGTTTAAATGGTCATTACATATAGCCCTCCAAGGTTCTCTTCAATCAAAACCTTTTAACCTAATGTAATGTACACCTTAAATCATTTGTTGTAAGTTTTTATCTTCCCACTAACTTATGCAAAACCTACCTCCTTACCAAACAACCTTTGTTTATTAAAAAATTGTTCCAACATCAATCAATTTTTGGAAATCTAGGGTTTTTAGGGAGAAAATCTTCTCATCACAACTTTCAAAACTACCAAATCAGTCTACCATTAACTTGAGGCACCTTCTTTGAACAAACAAACTTCAATTCAAAGCTATAATGTTCAATCTTTAAAATATTGTCTTCAAGTTGAAACAAATCCTTGAATCTAGCTGCAAAGAATTGCACATAATATTCTGATGAAATAATGACATTTAAAATCCAAATGTTTCAACCTATGGAATGATGAATTATTATTCATGAACTTGGACAGAGATTTCAAGCATAAAATGAAATCTTCCTTGGAACAATGCAAGGGTGATCCATCGTGGCTCTCCATCTTTGAACTTCATACATATTTGAACATAGGCGAAAAATCCACTATGAGTAATATTAATGGGCAAATGTTTGCATGCATTTGTAGGATTAATTCCAACAATCCTCCAAAATGCAAAAGTTAAAATGCATAGAATGATAACACCTAGTTGTGGGTCGTTGCTTCTTAAAAGGTAGTCAAACAGTTGTTTAACTTGCTTTTCAGAAGTGGTTTGTAAGTTTTTTTCATTAATTGTAGGTTTGTCACCTTCACTTGAACTTGATGTTGTGCAAAATATCCATCTCCATTTGCCTATGTTATCTTACCTCCAAACATTCCAAATTCACATATCATTTAAATACTAAAAAGGAAGGGGCTTGAAATCTAAAACAAAAACCATGTGGATACCATTGTCATACTTTAACCACTTCTTTACTAAGCAAAAAAATTCTACAATTTACAAAAAAACCAAAAAAATTACCAATACAACTATTTGCCAACAACTTGCATTTCACTATGGCATTGATAGGGGTGTCAAACTATCACATGGCTTGCAAACAACTACAAACACAAACTTTACTCATGAAGATGGACTAGGATTTCCATTATCCACATCTCCAATCTTTTTATCTAGGTATCATCCCAAATTGCCAAGCTTTTTATAATTTCATCTCCCAAAACATAAATTTTTCTTTCTAAACATTCTTCTCTTTCCAAACCCAAAACCCAATATTTGTCTATCCTCTCCAAATGAGTACCATACTTTCAAGTACCCTTATCATATACCATTTTTCCAAACAACATCCCCATTCCCAAACAAACAAATTGAATTCATTGAGTTTGTTGACACACTAATGAACACACATTGACAAAAAAAAATCCTCAAACCCCACAATCTACTTTTTGTTTTTTTGGACAATAATTAGGACCTAGCAAACCATGGACCTAGACTTGGTCATCATCTCCATCCCTCATGCCACCATTAAGGAAAACAACTTGCAAACATCTGCATATGTTTGTGTATAATCATGCATCTTACGCAATGAAAGAAAAGAAGGTTACGAACCATGAACTTCAAAAAGTTTCACACCAATTTTTTATTTATTAATCTCTGCACATTTGCAAACAAATTAGTCTGATTGCATCCATGTAGCCTCTTATTTTATGTCATTTATCTTCTTCCATCCACCTTATTTCCATTGCCATCTCCTTGATGCCGACATTATTGCCAAATTTTTAGCCACACACATAACCCATAAAATGATAACAAAATGTGTTTATTACATCTTTAAAGAAATTCACATAGGACATGAACAATGGGGTAAACATCGAACATGCTTAATGAGTTAAATGTGGCAATATGGCACTAGGTTTGACACAATTACAATACAATGCCCAACCTGAAAAAAAGTTTTGGTTTTTTTTATTGTACCCACACAATGATTAACATTATAAGTATCTTCTTACACAACAATTTCAAAGAAAAAATGTGGTACAATGGTTACAATCCTTCCTTCAACCCAAAGGTCTAGGGTTTAATCCTTTTCCCAATTAATTTTTCCAACAAGCAAAATGGATTGGAAAAATACATCAACCATTTAAATAAAATTTTAAAATTAGTTGCCTTTGAAAAACAACCTCCCCCGGGAAAATAAGATAAGTGTTAGGCCCAAGCACGTTGCCATAAGGTTCAATGTAAGTTCCCCATGAAATTAGATGAAGTTGTTGAAGAGCAAAAAAATTCCAAAGGGAATAAATGAAGTACCTCAAAAAAAACTTGCACAAGGAGTAAGAAAAGTTCCTTGAGGAGGGCCCAACTGCCCCAGGAAGAAGGGCAACTTCCTTGGGGAGCAATGTACTTTTCCCAAAGAAGGGTCCAAATGCCCTAGGAACAATCCTATTCTAAATTGTTTTGTAATCATAACCATCTTATATTGATTTTGATATAGGCTTATGACTTATCATTGAATTTTTTTTTATGAGGGCTTTAACTTTGTAGATGAAAACTCTTCAATTGAAATTCATATGAGAAAAACAATATTACACAAAATTTTGAACACTTTTGCTCCCCAGAGCACATGGTTACTCGCTGGGGCAACTTAAGACTCTTTCTCTCCAAGGCCGATGGGTTTACACGATGAAACTCAGTTTACCACTAAAATTGGTGAAAAAACTAGTTTGGGTCCCAGTTATTTCGTTTTGTAAATTTTCATTCCCAAGTATATGTTTGATGCCCTGTTATGCCGAAACTCATCATGGGACTTTCTGGATAACTCTAACACACCCAAAAAGCTGAAAATAAAATTCCTAACACTGGTTATTTCTTGGCTGCCAAAAACCGGTGATCAGTCTAACAGTTAACATGCTTTATGCATTGAAAAGAAAAGAATTTGAGGTGAATTTGAGGTGATTCTGCCCAAGCACTATCATGGGATATATGCTATGAATTGATTAAATGTCTATGCACCACCACAAAATAATTTGTGACTTCTTTGTACTTTATTGGCCTTGCCTACCAAGGCAAGGATATTGTGTTGAGATTCATTATAGAGTATAGTAGCTTAAGGGATTTTGGCCCCTAGGTAATAGGTTTATTTATGAGGATTTTTGAAAGACGATATTTTGGCTTGTGTTGAAACTTGAGATTTAGTTATAGAGTTTTAATATCTTAAAGGACTTTGGTTTCTTTTAGAGGATTTTTTTGAAATTTATATTTTTGCATGGTGAAATATGTAAGTTTCCATAATTCTTTCTTTTGCCTTAAGATACTTTTAAATGTAAAATGGCAAGGCCACAGTGTGACACACCCTTTGTTCAAGGAGCACAGGCTGCAGGGAGACAAAGTGGTATATCACTCTGGAAACCACTGCCAAAAATGTTGGGTATTTTAATTGCACCTCTCAATTTCTTTCCTGTTGGGAATTAAGGTTACAAAACAACCATTTTGATTTCAGAATGTCTGTAAGGCTCCCCTGGTCTGGAGTCTGGTTCCTTGAAGTGTCTTCTGCCCAGGTACAAAGAGGTGTTTTAACTGTTATGAACAAGTGTTTTGTCACATAACAGCTCTGCCCTTTAAATTGCTTCCATTAGGATGATAAATGTTCAACATACTAAATTGCAAAACACATGGTGGTTAAGCCCAGTGAAGCCACACATGTTTCTATAGTGGACTCCATATAAGGATAGAAAATAGGGATACCAAGCTTTGGCCTGTTTCTGGGTGCATCACAATGTCTTTACCCTGAATGGATGAGCCAACAAAAGGATTAAGAAAACATTAAGATTAAAGATTTGCTTTTGGCAAAATTATTAATGCATGCAACTTTTCAGCAATTAGCTGCTGCATGCATTAATAGTTTTGCCTCTCTACTCTTTACAAGCAAGCTCCTACTCCTACTGCCATGCCATTTACCAACTCAACCCTGTTAACCCATCAAAAGAAAATTGAAATTTCTTACATCTGGAGAGGCTTTGCACAGCTCCACTAAAACAGGAAGTTACATGCCCTGAAACAAATTACAATAATGCCAACTTGGAGTGCAATAAAAACCGTGGAGAGTGGTGCATCCACCCCTGTGTGGTGGAAGTAGACACTACAATCAGATTTTTGTGTACAAACAGGCATTTGACTAAAGGAACAAGATTGGGACTATCACTAAACTCCTCTGAGCTGTACAAAGATGAGCACAAATAAAAGCCCTCCCATCTGTGACATATTTTACAGAGCTGTTGGGCTGGAATGATTATACCCCTTTCTGCTTCTTTCAAACTGCAGGAGTACATTATATTTGATGATTCTCCTAGTTCCTTCACCAACCTTGAGGTGTTAAGACTACCATGGTGAGCAGTCAGTTTCTTCTGCATCCCAGTTCATGTGTCGTTGCCATGTTGAAGAAGACAAAAAAAGAATTGCTGATTTCAATCTCAACGGATATCTCATCATTATCTTTCCCTACAAAGTGGGGACTTAGGTGATTGGAGTAGACCTCCAGCCAAGATTTGCCAGGCCGTAGAAAAACCTCTCGGATGACTTCAGAAGTCCAGTCAGAAGCTTTTTGGCTTCTGGCTCTGGAGGAGGAGGTGCACAAGGACTTTTCACTTCCAGAATAACATGACCCATTTCTTGTCGCATTGCCTCCACAGTCTTCATATCCACAGGATCTCCTGAGGCACCAGTGACATAGAATACATTCACAGCCTTATCACCTCGAGTGGTCACATCTGCCCTTGTAACTGACAAACCATTCTCCCGGAAGATGCGAGTTACATCTGACAGAAGGCCTACTCGGTCACTGGTACAAAGCTCCAATCGCAAACCCTGCATAAGTTGCCATATAGGAAGCCCAGTCATTATCAGTGACATCCACAAAAGCCTGCAGCAGCAACTGCCAAGAAATTGCCAGCATGGGACACACCAAGATAAATTGTATAAAACAAAAGAGAAAATTCTCTCGAAAATATCATCATCTACTGTACCAAACCTCTGCACTCAGATTACAAATTCATGAAACTGGAAACTGTGAAGACGGAAGTGATAGGTTGTACCTCATTTGACCTCCGTTCAATAGCAGCCTCCAGGCACTTCTTGATGCGTTGTTCACCTCTCTCATCAAGTGTGCAACCATCAATGTGGCGAATGTAATACTCCTGTGCAAGAGATTGAAATGGTCTAAGAAAACAGAACATGTCTATAGATGGCAGGGAAAAACACCATTATAACACTTTGAAGATAAACTCTTTTGTCAGTGTTGGTGGAACCAAAACAGACCCAACAAGAATGAGTGCACTCAACAAACCTTGGGAGTGTTACTCAGAATGTATCAGACCATCACCTACGTAATAAATGGCAGTGACTAGCAGCTGTAACACAAATCCACTGAATCACTGGCTCTAATGGTGAATGTAGATAAGTATACAATAATCTGCTGAAAATTCGGGGCAAAGAATTGTGCAAAAACTTGTGTCATGAGTTTCTATCACTATTCCTGGAAGCAACAGAAAAAGAAAAGA
Source organism: Sphagnum tenellum (assembly GCA_963921925.1). Taxonomy (NCBI): domain Eukaryota; kingdom Viridiplantae; phylum Streptophyta; class Sphagnopsida; order Sphagnales; family Sphagnaceae; genus Sphagnum; species Sphagnum tenellum. Next base: position 8,348,006 of record OY998159.1, read on the forward strand.
AAATACAGCATGCCCTACATGTCATAGGACTTATAAAAATACCATGCATCATAAATAGGAGCCATTACAAAGTTGTAAAATACAAACCTGAACAGCATTAGTTGTTGAAGAGTCGATACTGGCGTGGAAAACCACAAACTGCATGTCTGTCAATGTACACACTGTGTCAAAGAGCAGCTTGGGCCGGTCTCTGCACTGAACAGTGACCACTGAGTAACCCCTTTCATTGCAGTTTTGAACTGTAATAATCGGTCTGCTTTGACCACCCATGTTTCTTGACATCTGATCACAATCTTCATAATCTCTGTCAGCAAACATCAACTGATGTAACCTCCTCTCGGTATGTGTCACACCTGCAGGAAAGTCTGTTTTTGCTCCCTTCCTATCATCATCACCTCCCATGACTTGCAACAACAGCTCTTTGATGCGATCTAATTTCTTTGCATTCTTGATTGGACCTTTGGTTTCCTCATCTGTCACATAGACCATGCAGGCCACTCTCATGTTGTGTGTCCAGATTTCAGCAGCATTCACATTACAGTTCATGGTTGTCAGAATAGCTGAAACTTCTGAGAGAAGACCAGGCCTGTCTGTCCCTGTAAGCTCTATCGCTGTATGCTCAGTGACAGATTTTGCTCCCACTGATTGCTCAGGACGTGTTTTCAGGTCAGCACACGAACCTTGCCTTCTTTTCTTCACTTCCAAGGTCTGCATAAACCCAAAAAAAATCTCAAATTCCAGAGCCCAATGATCAAAGTCCTTACCTGTGAGCAACTAAAAGTTCTACTCTGTCAAACAGAGACTGCACCACAGATGCTAATGATGGGAGAATACTTAAGAAGGAGAGTACCATCACCTGCTTGATGTCATCAAGGACCTTTTTGTTGTGTATCTTGTTCCCATCCTGGCCAGTCACATGAAACACTGCAATTGAAAACATTTTTGGTTAGAGAAGCCCAGAATGACCCAGCGGATATCCTCACCCTTCACATTAACGTGTGTGACATTTGCAGTGTGCACTGACAGTATGATTGTACAATGGGTCAGGTGGAGTGGGCATTTACCATCCATAAACCAACCACCATCAGATGATATGTACGCTTTTGTGATGGTCAACTCAAGATCAGTGAGAGCTTGGACAACCTCTAGTAAGATGCCATGCCTATTAGCACTATCCACCTGTCAGAAGAAGAAGAACCAATCAGCAGAAGAAAATTGTTGTGACACAGCAGTATGATCTTCTGACAAACCATCTTCTGGTCAAGCCATCAAGCCCCCTTATAACAAAAAAAATAAAGAAAAGAAGTGAGGGCAAAACTGAAAAAGCCTATGATGCCAAGTTGAACACAGGTCAGTAATATTACTCTACCTTGACAAGTGTGGCATCATCGTATGCATCATTGTCAATTACAACTCTGCAAAAAGAACAACAAGGCAGCCAGAACTATCATTCTCCAGAAAAAAACTCTCACAAGAATTGAGAAATCTCCATCCATACTCATGATAAAGAATGGCATAACTGTCATATGCCAAAGAAATACAAACATCTAGCAACAGCATACTGTGGGTGGGTGGATCAAGTTAGTGTGTGGTGTAGAAAGTGTCTGAAACATGTAATAGCAACCCCAGATCCATACAACACAGAGTTGGGATGTGTCACAGACCGTGGGGGATTGTTGCGTGTGCCATTCCTCTCATAGTCAGGGTCAAAGTAAGGCCAACTCCTTGTCTCCATTGTCCAATAATGTTTTTGGCACAAATAACCTGCTGCAACTACCAGAAGAGCATGAGGACAAATCCATTCTTCCTTTCTTGGTCATCTTGCTTCATGACGCAGGTTAGGTCACAGACAGACACGCTCATGTCTCTTTGTCTTCTGGTGCAATGTCAAAAGAAATCAACAAGAGAGAACACTCTGCTAAAAGAATTTCATTCATAGTTCCATGCAAACTGTCAAGATAGATGAGTTCCAGTCACAACAATGAAGAAAGACGCATGGATCACAAGTCCCTCTGATACTTGCGGTTGGTCGGTGCTTCGGTGAAAAAAGAATCCACAAAACACAAAACGCTTGTGCACCTCAGGACCACAACGTTGTTACAGCAATTTGCCCCGCCACAAGCAGAAGACGAAGAATGAGAACAAGAACAAGAAGAGTGGCTGCTGACAAGCATGACGGCGCCTCTTCACCTTTAGAACTACCCAGCGCTGAATGGAGATGTACAGAATGTAACAAGCAAAAACCAGGCTTGCTACAAGACTCAGACGCTCTTTATCCACATTCTTATGAGCTGATTGAGCATCATAGCAAGCATCTAGCATGCACGTCGCGGAACTAGAAACACGCACAAGAAGAATCTCGTGCTAAAGGCGGTGAGCAGGAGAGCCCTGAACCGCCAAGCAAATTCGCGTGGAACAAAACCTATCCGAACAAAATACACCGCTACTCATCTCCAAACAAGTATTTTCTCATCTGGAAACTGCAAAAAGAAAACAAAAGAAAGAAGATGCTCTCACCTGTGTAACCTCCGCTATCTCTTTTATTGTTTTGCCACTACCAAAACAGCACACGATAACAACAAATGAACTTCTTCTTCTTCTTCTTCAGCAGCAGCCGCGACGCCCGTCTGCTGTCGTCTTTATCTTCCTCATGAGAATCTACCTTTCTTCCTCGTTGTGTTTTAACCAACGCCAAGCAAAACAGAGAACAAAGCTTCCTGCGAATTCCTAGCTCTGAACAACAACAACACTAGAACAACGCTACAATTACCGTGTCTTCTATTAATACATTCATTGATGTTTGCGGCGCATCTTGGTTGCTGCCATTGCTGACTTCTCTCTTCCTTTCCTTTCTTTTTTCTCTCTCTCTTCTTTTTTTCCCTCTTCTTCTTCCCTTTTCTCTCTCTCTCTCTCTCTCTAGGGTTTCGCAGCACACCAAAATCCTGGACCAAAAAGCAACACAAAAGAACAAAGCAACGGCCGTCCAGTGGCGGCAGCAGCAACAACGAAAGCAGACAGCGAGAAAGAAAGAAAGAAACTGCAACACAAAACCGCACACGCGAGAGACACGAGAGAGAAAGAGAGACAAACTTACACGAGAGAGAGAGAGAGAGGCCCGAGATGGGCAGTAAACCAAAAGAAAAAAAAAGGCGAAGGGAAGGAAAACCCTAAAAACAGACAAAAAATGTGCTTAATTAAGAACTCGCAGATTAATAAGAAAAAATGCAGCTAATCAGGTTTAAACTACAAGACTAAAACACAGATTTATTTATTGGTTTGTTTGCTTTTCCCTTGAGAATAAATTACAACAAGCTTAATACCTAATTACTAGGTCATGTGTCATAATATTCAGGTAATTATTGAGGTACTTGAATTTCAAAATAATTTTAATATTGAAAAATTCACTCCAATAAGTGAAAATATATTTTGGTCAGGTGCTCCTCCATCGCCCGAGAAATAATGTCACTAATAAATTGAATATTATTATGTAACCATCATAATCAGGGGGTGGTTTTTAGTTTTAATTTAATTTAATTTTTTTCTAAAATAAAATTTGTGGCAAATTTCTCCTACAAGTGAGTAAAAATAGTAAAATTTGCTGCTAGAAAACACAATCTTGTTCTCCCAAAAATTTCCCAAAGTTTTGGTCCAAAAAACTGAAAAAAAATGTTGTAACAAAAAAGCAAAACTGAGATTCATAATTTCTCATACTAATACCCAATTGGATCATTTGATTAAGGTAATAATTACATGAATTTGATAATTTTCCAATGTAAAAAATTTCACTCAAATTACATTTTTTCCAGGTGCTACATTAATTACAGAGGGGAAACCAATAATTAATTAAACATTTTATTAGTATTTAACCATCATGATTCGTTCATTCATCATAATAAGATAGAAATAAAGAAAGAAAGAAAGAAAGACAGGAAGAATTACTAAATTACTTTTGCTCTTAATGGTTAACTTTTTGGTATATATACATACACCTACCTACCTATTAAACCTACCATGATTTTTATTTATTTATTTATTTATTATTTTTCGTGTTCTGAATTTTCATCCTGTTGGGTAGTGTGGAAAATGCCGGTGAGAATGTTCCTCCACCGCGAACAAAGAAACTTTATTGTTGTTTGTTGTGCGATGTGGAGACGAATGTTTAGATTCCGTCTAATAATAACGCGAGTCAGAACAAACAAACAAACAAATTATCACCACCTAGAGATTCTCAAATTGCCACCACTGAGAGATCCCCCCGGGCCTTCTCCCCCCCCCCCCCCCCCCCCTACCCTCCCATCCCCCCACCAAAGGATAGTCGTGTGTGGAGAGGAATGAAACAATTCAATACGTGTAGAGCACTCGAAATTTTAATACCACCTCATCCAATGCCCCCTTATTTTGGGGGATGGCCCACTCCCGAGGGCCTAACCCTACCACTCACATATCTTTTACATGCTGGCGTCTCGGTGGCCAAGTATTTTTTAGGGTATGAGCAAAAATTGAGATACTTGTAATAGGTATAATGATAAAATAATAAGAAGCTGGCTAGGCTAGGCTAGGCTAGCTCAGAAATATTAATTATCTAATTTTTTTAATTTTTGACTGCACCCCATAGGTACCCACCCCCACCTGGCACCTTCCCTTATTGGGGCCTCATATTTTGTGTCGTAGACTTACCAGGTACCTCTTGGCAAGGAAAGTCACACATTTGTGGCCTCTGAAGGCACTTCCTCGTCCATGGTCTGATATGAGTGAGTCGCATATGGTACCTACAAGCTACAACTGATGGTTCAGCATTCTATAATTCTCAAAAGATTTGGTTTAAAAATCAAAAAAATAGCAATAATTGTCAAAACCTTGAGGATTTGTAGCTGAATTTAGCCAATTTTCCTTTTTAAAGTTTTGAATTGAGTTTTTTTTTAAATTCTAGTTGCCAAATTTTGACCTTTTTTGGGAAATATCATGAGATTTCTCTATTGGGTTCTAGTATTTAGCTGAAAATGTGATGGACCGTTCAACTTAATTACTTTCATATCTTTATTTAACGAAAATCTGGTTAAATCATCTTTTGGATGATGAGCCCTTCAGCAACATTCCAAAAATTCCTATACTTATTCTTGATGATCAAAATTTGAAATATTCTATCTGGAACTGAAAAATCTCTTTTCTCTGGAATAAATAAATAAATTTTTACATAAAACGATTGATTGTCCGTCAGAATCACAAGCACGATAATCATGACAGGAGACACAATTTAATTGACAAACACTCGGCTTATATATAGTGGAACACGAGCAAAGGGGAGGGATAAGATGTTGGCTTATATTATTTATCTTTTGATGTTTAGTTTGCGTGTCCTTGTTTGTTGTTAGGTATCAAGGCTTTTGTTGTGGTTTGCCATGGTTATTTTATTGCAAATTTTGTTCTTCCAGAAAAGAAAAAAGAAAAGTGTGTGTGAGAGAAAGAGAGAGAGAGAGAGTTGACTTTGGATTCATTTTATTTTATTTTATTTTTTCTGTTATGCAAATTTTATCAAGTCAGTCAGATATGTACATGATAAAGGAGACATTTCAATTCAATGTCACCTCTTCAAGTGACACAAAACAAATTCCGTCTCCAGAATAGAAGACAAAAAGCATTTTCTTTCAGCCTTGTTGCCAGGGTCAGATACTAGATAGATATACCCTTGGTGGAAAGATTACACTGTTTCCATCAACATGCATCAATCGTGATTTTTGGGTCAAATTTTCAGCAATTTTTTTGGGAGTTTATGGTGTAAATAATTTCCAAAATTTTTAGATAAAATTTGTCCCAACAATGCAAAAATCCGCCCCCTCCCACCACCCCCCTCCTCCCCCTTTAAAAAAAAGGCTTGTTACAAATGGTGGTGCTCTGTTGGTTTGACCGGTGCACTAGTTATTTTCATGAATGTCATTTATTGCAAAAAAATAAAATAGAGCACACATGATGATAATGTTGTATCTATCCACACTCTCTCTCTCTCTCTCTCTCTCTCTCAGTATGGTGGCAGCTTTCACACTAATTATCTCATTTGTAAAATTGTTGACATTTTTCACCCCCCTCAAATAAAAACAAAAAAAAATGTCAAAAGAACAAAAAATTTGTGGAGGAAAATGAAGACTGTTTTAGAATATTCTGGAATGTTCTATTTCCGCCATGGATGGAATCTTCAAAAATTAATTAATTATCCCACCGACCCCCCACTTAAAGTTGTCATCTCCTTGTACTAGAACGGTATCTAGTATTCCTTAGTGCGAATTCCTTAGTGCGAATAGTGCAAAGTCCAAACACTAGTTCATACTTTATGCTCCGGAAAAGGGCCTGGTAGAGTTGTCATGAGCAGCGCTTGCCCTAAGAGTGTGGGTATTTAGATATCCTTCGGTGTAGGGTAAAGCCCCCAACGGCAAGGTTACAGACAGAAATAAGGGACTCCGAGACGGGAGCCGAGGAAGTGCCAAATTTCAGTGAAGCTCTCATCTGTGGGCTTCATACGATGGCATAAAAATTGTGGCACCCCTTTTTTCCTGTGATACCTAGTGGGTACCCCTTCTATAGAAAGCCTGCTTGCGTTTTCATAAAGCCCGGTGGCCATAATACTCTTCGTAAGAGCATCTCCAGAACATTAAAAATATCTATTTTTCCACATGGAATCTTCAAAATGAATTAGTTACTTGACGGACATTTGTTAAAGTTAGGCCCGCTTTACACTAGGAGTCAGGGCCAAAAAATCTTGGGGCCCAACTTTGGGCATTTGTGAGTTGCAGATTGGCCCCCAAGTGGCTTCTTGTTTGGCCCCAAGTTACTAATAAATGCTAGAACATTGATGTGAGGATATTAAATAAATGCTGAAACAATGGCCCCCCCATGGGCTCCCAAATTGGATGGCATCCTTTTTCCAGCCTTGGGGCCAATACAAGGCCATAGAGTTCAGTATTTATTAGTAACTTTGGGCAGATTGAAAAGATTTTTTCTAGTTCAGCCTTGACTCCTGGTGTAAAGCATGATGTGGGGCTGATTTCAACTTTTGCACCAATAGGAATACTGCATTTGGGTTGAACATCGACCCTGACTCCCTAGTGTAAGCGGGCCTTGACTTCTACTATGGTAGCTTAAAAAGATAAAATTTTGGGATAAAGTGTGGTGCTATTGGGAACATCTTGATGATTACATGAGAACTTGAGGAACACAATCAGAGTGTTAAATAAAAAACCATTGGGAACCTAATGGGAACAAGATGGTGGGGGAACACCCAGATCCAGAAAATATCTTCAAACCGCCCCTCTCCCCCAAAAAGGAAAAAGACTGGGCCCTCTCATTGGCTGCATGAAATTTCTAATGCTCAAACTGTTGGGTCTCATTGGCTGTGTGAAATTTTCTATTCATGGAATTATTGCATTTCATTGGCTGCCTAAATCTTCTAGGTATTCCTAAAATTGTTCCTCACCATTTTCCTACATGGCATGGGCCCATTTCCATGACTAAAAAAAAACCAAAGTAGCCAGTTCTCTCCCAATGGGAAACTGGAATTTTTTTGATTATTTTCAAGACTAAGCTTGTGTAGATGTTGAGTCACACCCCTATCTTAGGGTATTTATTTTTTATCAATTTGGTGGTATTGAAAATTTGGGCTAGTTTTCCCAAGAAATTAGAAAATTTATTCCAATTTACACTCTTCAAAAAACTCTCAATTTTTTGGTTGGAACAAAAATTCCCCAAATAAGAAACAATTGCTAGAAAACATGAACAACAACATATTTTGCTCCAACATATTGGGCTTGGGTCTACCCTGATAATCACCTTCCTTATAATGAAAAAAATGGAGTTTCTTTTGTTAGAAAGGAAGAGCACTAGAGATGGAAGTCAACTTTTCAACCCTAAACCCTAAACCTACATACCCATTATTTTATGTGTTTCTTGCACTAAATTAGGTTTTAATTGATCATTCCTCACTCTTTCTTCACATTTGCACCTCTTTGGTAACAAGGATCTCGTGCTTTTGGAGGTAGGGGTCAAGACAAACAGACCAGTTCCAGTTGCCAAGCAATAAAAGGGATCTTCACAAAAATCTTCAAAAGACAAAGAAAAGATTTTAACAAGAGAATATGGCCTTGAGAATCAACAAATCAATTCAAGGCGCCCACTCTAACAATCTGATTGGCCATTTAGGGTTTTTTTTTTTTTTTTTTCCCACACATAGGCACACCGCCACACAAACCTATTATTCCACAGACCCTGTGTATGTTGGCAACTTCGACACATGTTTGTTGAATAATTGATTAATTTTGAAATTTTCAGTTTGACAAATGGAATGTTCCTGAAGGTTCCATAGTTTCCTTCACAAAATTATTGTATTAGAAAAAAAAAATTGATTTTCAACATTTCTGAAATAATGTAATTAGTGTGTAAGCTTCCAAGGTACTATGATATTTGTGTATACATTTTTGTAACTTGGACCCAAATCTTGAGTTTGTAAAATTTCACACAACTTGTGAATATGATTACAAACGTTTTGTAGAAAGGAATCCCAACTTCAAAGCCAATTTTGTTTGAATTATACAATCATGCTTGTCTTCTCAATTTGATAATACAACTTCGAAGTGCATTTGTAAGTTGTTTAAGTGTGCAAGAAATAATTTTTTAAGGAAGAACAAATGGATATGGTACATAAATAATTCAATAAAATATATTCTGTGCATAGTGATTTGAATTGCAAATGATGAACTAGATGTTGTCTTTACCTTTGTGGGATTACCTATTAAGTTGGTAATTGTTAGGCAACAAGTTTTGCACCCATTTCACATACAAACTTTGGAAAAATATTGTCATTACTGGGTTCATTCACTTCAGGGGTGGGTGGGGGTGGCACACCATGCTCAAAGATGGGATTGCCATAAAATCTTGGCAAAGTTTTGTCATCACCCACAAACTAGGAAGCAATAAGAATAATAACATTTGGGCATGTTTTGGAAATGGTGTGTGATAGGACTACAACATACATATGGTTATTCCACTTGTTTTTGGAGGTTCCAAGACCATCAACATAAGTGTTATAGGATGATGCAACTTAGAAGGTGGAAAATGAGAAAATAAATGGGGCTTGAGATATGTTATAAAAGGCTTCTTTTAAAGAGCTGGTAGAGTTTTGCAGGGTGTGATTTCTTTAAGGTACAGCCATATTCTATTCTATGGCAGAATACAGCCCTATTCTACTCTGGTATACTATGCAACCATAGAACCTTTTGCATAGTATTCCAGAGTAGAAACCCCATGGTATTCTAAAAGAGTTGGATGGGAAGATTATGCTTTATAAGGTACCTCCAAATACACAAAATAACTGAGGTCGGATTCTTATGTGTAAGGTAATGCACTGGCAGCTGGGCATTACAGCCTGCAAAACAAGGGTGGAACCTGAGGTCCAGGGTGTAATGCCTAGCTGCAAGGGCATTAACCAGCATAATAATCCAGGCATAATGAGAGGGAGCAGTGATTTCAAGGGCGCGGTGGAGCCCTCTCAGTGTATGGTGGTCATTTCAAAATTCTGAAATGGCCTGTACAAGGGGAGGGCCTGGCACCCAGGTTGTTATGTACCCCAGAAATCCACATACCTATTAGGTCCACCATCTCATAGTGTGGTCTAATTGGCCTGCACCTAGTATCAACTACCAGGCTGATATGGCCTGAGGCAATACCAGCCTTGGCCCTGTACCAGCCTGGTTGAAACCGTACTAGATATATTAGAGCTATCCATAAAGTGACCCTCTGTTTTACCCCCTATCCCCTCTTTTAGTGGTATCCGCAAAGTAAGGAAATTTTATTATATCTGGGTATAAAATGCTGAAACTCAGCATTTAATGCACAAGGGTGGAGAGTAGTTACAGTTCTTTTACAAGTAGGAGCAGTGAGAATATATGCAGCAGCTGTGGAGGCGCTCATGAAAAAGGAAAGACCGTATGAAACTCAGTTTACCACCAAAATTGGTGGAAAAACTAGTTTGTGTCCCAGTTATTTCCTTTTGTAAAATTTTCATTCCCAGTTCCGCGTTTGATGCCCTATTATGCAGAAACTGGGTGTTCACGTCCCCCTAATCAGCCTTGTACGTGTTTTATGTCAGTCTCAATATCAGGCATACACCAGTGTTGAGTGGGTACTTGGTTTGGTGGGTTAGAACCAGCAGTTCCAGTCAGTAAAAGCCAAACTGAAATTGGGTCTCTGATTTTTGGAACCAGTTCCAAAACTGGAAACTATTAGGAATCATAGGACATGGAACCAGATTCCTAGATCTATTTCTGTGCAGAATCTGAACTGGAATTTTTGGGAAAAAAAGACAAGAACCAGCAGGCTATCCAGAGGAAACTGCAATAGTGAGTACCTATCCATCCATCAACAAGATCCAATTGGAACAGGTTTTCCAAGCCGCCCTGGTGTAGTGTTACTTCAACCACATCCTTCAAAGCAGGTGACGTGCAAAATGGTTCTCTTCACAAGACCTGATGGTTGCATATAGAAAAATTCACATTGTGTGGTCCTTGTTCTATCAACATGCAGAACAATTGTACAGGGATATAGATGATATGTTACATCTGTAACGCATCTGATCCTCAAAGCCTTCCTTGAGTAAGTGAATGAGTCTCAGCAACATCACCACCTATGCATCATTGTTTGTGACTGGGTGAACAGGACTTCAGGACAGCAACAAAGAAGTTCATCATCAATGAGTTCCAATAAGAACTCTGGCTGCAGGTCAAGCTCTCATACCATCTTGACAAACGTCACTCTTCTTCCACAAAGTTGCATGACCAGGTACCATTGGGGAAGAACACATGCAAACCTGTTGAAACAAACCACCACATTTTCTGTTTCTGCATTTGATGGAGTAACATCTCACATCCTACACTTAGTAGCATCTGATGACAGGAGGCACAGCCTGGAGCTAACCAGGGTGGTTGACAAAACTGTTTCACTTCAAGCGAAGTAAAGAAGAAAGATAACATGACAGACACAACTGGCAGTTGGAATCTTGAAGACCCACCCAATGGGTGAAGGAACAATCGATCAATAGGCTCACAGAGATAGAGGCAGACCTGGTTCCAGAAAGCTGCCAGTCTGCTTGAAACCCAGATCCCTCTGTCATGCCAGTCACATGATGCATCCTCCAGCAGTCTTACCTTCAGTAACACCAGGACCAAGTCTTCAGGTATTTCTGGATCTTCCTCAAAGAGCAAGGGCTGCACTCAAAGACATATTATGTTCCTCAAAGAGTCTCCCTCAGAATGGTGAGACCTTTTTTGTCAAAGATCTTAGTCATTAGTGTGTTGCTACAGAGACTCAACCGATGGATAAGAGACAATTCTACCCTGCTGTTCTCTTCCTTTCCAATTAGCTTCTGCATCTCCATCCAGATCACACATTTCCATCCCAGCTACACGTTGCAGTCCATCTACGGTGAGTCATGAAAACATGAGTCCTCAAATAAAGCACGATATTGGTTTGGGCTTATAAGGAATTTCAAGAAGGGAAAGAAGGAAGTAAAGGTTGGAATGATAGATTGAGGGTCGAAGAAAAAGAAAACAAAAAAAACATAGAACGGAAAAACATTTTTTTTTGCCCAATCAACTTTGCCCCATATCTTTGACCTTGTATAAGATTGGCAAATTGTTTAATTGTTCCGAAACCCCAAAAAAATTCTTATGGAAAGTTAAACCCTAAACCCTGTTCATTTGCACAGACTGGAAGACAAGGAGCTTCTTTCTTTCCACTCACCCTGGTTTTCTAAGACATGTACACTGATATGACAACATTCCACCACTCCAACCACGGACAAGACAAGTGGTGGTGCCACAATACCCAAATCCTGCAGGTATTTCTGCATCACTAGAAGCACAAGTTCCAGAAGTTGATCTCCAATTGTTTAGCAGACCTCAGCTGATTGCTTTGGCAAAATGATGAAAATACCCTAAAATTACATACAGGGATGTACAGTATGATGAAAACAATCTCTAATTACATACATTCAATGAGCACAGAATCTTGTTGATTCTTGAATGTATGAAAGGGTCTGAAGTGCAGTAAAAAAAGAAAAATTAGGACACCTATACACACTAGATCCATTCTCTCTGCTATAGTTGCAACAGTACCCAAAATATCCATTAGTGATCCCTCACTATGGAGATACTTTCTGACACTGTGGAAAACTTCTGACACAAAATGTATGAATAATAGAAAGACAAGCCTATATACAGAGATTTGCAATTACTGGTATTCTTCTGATCTGTGACTGATGCTTACACATTTACAGGTTCTTCCAAAATTGATGCAACAACTATGAAGTGATGACTTTTGTCAACACAATTGTGTGCACAATTTGAACAAAGTGTCAACCTTACTCCACCGCCTTATCTTCATGGATTCCTTCATATCTCTCAAGGTTGCGCCATTTGTCCTTTAGATTTACCTCTGTTCGGTCCCGGAAGATGTTATAGTTGTTCTGAAGAATGAGTTTCCAACGACCCTTCCCATATTTCCAAACCTCTCTCTTCAGAGTTTCCACTTCCTCTTCTGACCACTTGTTTTTCCGTCGGTATGCCATACCACCTCTTGATGGTGCAGGTTTCGGTCGATTCATTGGCACCAAGGGTGACATCTGCTGAGGGCTACTTAAGGGAGTCAACTGTACCTGTCTTGTCACAGATGGAGAATTAGTGGGTGGGTTATCATCAATTTCATCATCATTCCACCTCTGTGAGTGTGCAGATGGGTGTGGATCAAGGAATTTGCGCCTTGTGCTTGGTGCTGGAGCAGATTGTAACCCTCTGCCTGATGTGCTTGCTGGAACTTGAACAGAATCATCATCAGCTCCATTTTCATTCAACCTTTCCAAAGCTGCAGGCAGTGGGTCTTCCACAAGCTTTTCAAGCTGGGCAACACTAGCTAGTAATCCTTGCCTTGCTCTTTCCAAATCTCGAGTTTTCTGCTGGATAACTTCTTTGTCCACAACCTTCTTCTTAGCCTCTTTATCTGCCAATTCCTCAACAGGCTTGCCTGCACCAGTAGGTTGAGACAAAACTACCTCTTCTGTTTGGACTCCTGTAGCTCCTTTGTACAACCCATTCATCACAGCCACCTCAACTTTCTCTAAAAACATGGGTCCAAGCTCTGTCCAAGCTGTCTCTATAAATGTCTTGAGCTTGTTCTCCACTTCCTTGTTCTTGCGCTTCCTGGAAACTGAACTCTCAACGTCTGTCTCATCCTGGAGCTCCTTTCGCACCTCTTTTATCAATTCCACAAGATCGCTCCGATCCCTCTCTTGCTGACCATCCCCACCATGTCCTCCACCTACAGTAGTGCCACAACCATCCGATCCCGTTCTTAGAATGCGGGTGCCGCCACCGGGAGCTCTCAGCCGTTTTCTCCCCCGCCGCCCTTTCTCTTCAACCAGAGGTCCAGGTGGCTCCGGAGCCTCTTTGGTCGCCACATTACTAACAACCTCAAGCAAACCTTCCAGAGTATCTAGCGCTTTCTGCAATACCAAGCCCCTGATAATCTGCCCAGAAAGCTCCTTGAGCAGACGCATCTGCTTCAAGCGAGGCACATCGTCGGGAAAAGCAAGCGAATCCAGAAGCTCGCTAATCAAACCCTCATCAGACGAAAACTTCAACACATACTCCCAGATCCAAATCTTTACTAACCTCTCGCCCGCCGTTTCTTCCTTCATCAGCTTCCTGTACGCCGCAGATACATCCGAGCTCCTCTCTCTCGCCATCTCCAAAATCCCACCCAAAAGTGACAAACGCAAAACACGACGCACAAACCCCCCGCAAACCCTAATGCAACAGAAACCCTAAAGCACGCAACACCAAAACAAGCGCCATTTCCTCCTCACCACCTGCAAATGCAAAAGCAGATCAAACTGGATTCGCTCAAATTTTGCGGATTTAGAACGCAATCGCATTCAACGCCAACAACAGACGAAGAATTCCGTTTGAAGCTCGCAACGCAATTCTAATGCTTCAATATGCTTAATGTGACCACCGATTTTTTTTCCTATCAAGAATTCCATCATGGGTGTCTTCCTTGCTTTCTTTAGCCCACCACTGCAAAAAGATACATGGTTGAAAAGTTCTAGAGATGTGGAATGAGAATTCATTTCACTTCCATATGAACTATCTTGTTTTATTTCCTGCAAATTTCATCAAAGTCCATAGGCAATTTTCAATAAGGCGCCAACATTAGGTTCACAAGATGATGGGATCCACAAATCCAATGTCTTTGCTTATAACCTAACTATGTGATTCAGTTCATCTTCTTCTGATGTTTTTTCAATAAAAAAAATATGCGTTTCTACAATGGCTGATCTTGTAGTTTGATCTTTCAAAACCAACTAAGCTTACAAGAATGAGCTTTAGATCAAGAGGGGATCACCAACCAAGAAGTATAATTTGAAGGTTGAGTGGCATGAAAGAAATGGCAAAAATAAGAAAATATTAGAAATTAATGAATCCCATCAATGTAGCAATACTAATTCAATACCAATAGACATAAACAAACTACCTCCAATTAACCAAGACTTGCACTCCTAAAAATTTGCTATTCATATTAACAGGAATCTAAATGGGACCTTGAACATTAATGAGGTTGAAAGAGACTCATGTTACCATAACCTAGCAAAGAAAGTGTCAAACTTATTAGTGAGAAAACTTGTTGCTCCTTCTAAACCTAGAACAATTTAAATAAGAAATGTCCTGAAAAGTTCCCACAAACTTTAGCACAACAATTGTAAGTATGTGACTGAATGAACTTCACATCATTCCACACTTTTCTCGATTGGCAAAGAAAAAAATTGTTTAAACTTGGCCTCCAAAAATTAGTTGTATTATCATTTCTCGAAAAAAACAATCATATTACCATTTCCAAAATACATAGGTTATTCACACATGTAAATGTTGAAATTGAAGAACTTTGATTCACTTGAGCATCATCTTGCCATTATAAGCAAATGCTACAAAATATAAAGAAAGAACTCATGCTAAAAATAAAGTAAAACCCATTTTCTAAAGTCCAAATATTTCTAGGCCTACAAGCATCAAGAAATATTCTTTTCTAATACATGCAACATGCATGCAAATTGTTGTGTTTGACACTTAGTATATGTAATCACATTTAAATATAAATGAAGAATAAAACCATTACATTCATAATTAGTGAATGACATCAACTTTTACTTTTCTAAACATGATAACCATCAATCATGAGAATAGTTTTACTCAAATGAATCATTTTTCACTTGTGTTATGTATGTGCTTCAAATGTGTTGTTTTATAATTTGTTAGTGCGTGCAGAAAATGCATGTTGTTGCCCATCATATTTGTAAAAAAAATGCATAAGGAATGTGTAAAAACTTTGTCTATAAATATTTAGTAAAATTGAACCATTAGTTCAATCTAAATAATTTAGAAAAAAAATTCAAACCATCAAATTTAGCATAATAATTTCAAAATAAGTCTAGAATGAAAGTGTTTTCTAACAATAGTACCATCAATACAACAAATTACTTATAAGGGGACAAAATAATTAAAAGTTAATTCTAAAAGTAATTTTAATAAAAGTAATATTAATTGTTTAAAATAATATTCTAGTATAATTCACTTTTAAAGGCATCTTAATAATTATTTAATTATTAGTGATAAATATCATATTTATTCTCTTTTATTTATTAAAGGTGAAGCCATCTAAGTTAATAAGTTCAAGTGGATAAGGGATGGATAAATTTCTTTTAATTAGGTAGTGTGAAAGAAATTAGGATAAGGAGATTTATAAATACAACAAAATCTAGAAGGATAAGGATTCAACCTTTGTGTGGTGAGCATTCTTTTATGTTCTTTATTTATTCCTTGAAAGGAATGAAAATTTGCATTAGAAGATTAAATGATTATATTCATTAGTATTCATGAATCATTAACATTAAGAAGATGCTTGTGTGTGACACTTTTGTATGAAAGAAAAACAGAAAAACATGGGAGAAAATTGCATTTGTCATTATGTATTGGAAAACGGTTGAAGTTATATGGAATCTAGCACTCTTCTTGGTGTGTGTTCTACTTACAATGTGATAAAAGAAGGGAGACTAACTCATATCAAATTTACTTAGAACTTTTTTACTTTTATGTATTTGATTTTTTTTATAAAATAAATATAAATAATATTTTTTGTTTTAGTTTTGGAGTAGAAAGTGCATTCTACCACAAGACGACCATTAAAAAACAACAATCAGGTAGACATGATATTTGAGGTTTGTAATGAAAGGAACATTGCTATAGATTTTAATCAATAGTCACAAAAGGTCTATAGATGTTATAAATGGTAGGTAGCAACTATCAAAGGTCTACAAATGGTTGTGGGTCGACATTTTACAATTTTGGGGCTATGGCACATTCAAATTTTTAAAAAAATTGTAATATCTAGTATTTTGGATAACAAATGGTTTGATTAATGGTAAATCAACCCTTTGATCTTGAAAATGTCTTGGGTTTGAATTTTCACTTTACAAGGCCTACACCTATATTCTTAATTTATAAGGATGTTTATAACCCAATAAGGCAGAAATTGACTCCCCAAAAATTAAACTTGGTGTTCATCCCATGATTAACATGGGTATTAGAGGTGGGACTTTATAATGATTCTTAGGGAGCAAGTCATCACATAAATTTAAATTGTCAATTTCCATTGAAAAAACCAACTTGGTAACCAACCTTGTTGATGAAAACAACCCAACATTGGTTGATACCAATAATGGGCAAATACCATAGTTTAAAGTTAATTCCACAATACTTATAAAATGTATTATGTAAAATTATACACATGCATTAAAAAAATTCAACAATTTATCTAAAAAGGCAGATATGGATTCAAGTTTAATTTAGATCTGTTAGTGGATATGATTTTCTTAGTTTTAAAATTCAAATTAGCCACACATAAAGACACATTCCTAAAATTGTAATTATAACTTAGGGGGGAATTGAACCTTAGTTCTTAAAAGAATTCTGCCTAATAAAATGCAAGTTAATTGCTTCACTAACACCTCACCCCAATTATGCCATACAAAAACCCAATAGTTTGCCATCTCGTATTAAACACTTGTAAATCAACTTTTGCCAAGCCTTAAAATGAAAGAACATATCGCAACAACTTGGAAATGTTAATGACAACAAAAAAATAGGAACAACAAAAGATTGATTTGTTATTGAAGTTTTTTTGAAGATGAAAAATGGGAAAGTTGAGTACATGTGCAATGTTGATCACCATCTACATGCAAATCTTCAAATTATTCTACTTTTCTATCAAGTCATAGTTGTCATTAGCTAAAGACCTTTTAACTTCAAATAATCTTTCATGATTTTTTTTTGGTATATAATTAATGTGTTTTAACAACTATGATGATTCCGTCTAAGTTTTACATTTATAAATGACATAATCATAAAACTATCAATACCCCAACAAAACTAAACAACTTTCTTGTTTCAATCTATTACTTCGAAATGTAAAAAATCTACAAATTACCAAAAATATCACTTTAAAAATTTGCCTTGTATGGTTGCACTAATAAACAAGAGGATCTTCATTTGCAATAGGGAGCATGGATAACCTTTTGAACAAAAATAATTCTCTACTAAAAAATGTTCAAGAAAGCTCTTCAAAGGGTTCTCCAACCCTAATGTGCCATCTTGGGGTGATGGAGGTTGAGTTGAAAACCAAGTGGGTTCATTTTTTGTCCCATGCATCTTTTCCTTCTTTGAATGATATTAACATAAAAGTTTCCCTCTCCTTTCCCTCATTGATGGTAAGTTTCAGGAAGAGAACTTCAATGGGAAGAAAAAAAAAGGTGTTACAAGACCATCTTAACCCAACCTTAAACACTTTAAGATCCTTATTCAAATCTAAATTCACCATTAGAATATAGATCAAAATATTTTCATGCAAGTAAGTTATAGCTTGCAATATGAACTAACGCTAGGTTTTTGAAGTTATAAAGGTCTTCAGTTTTTGAAATGACATCCCATTTTCAATGCAAGGGTTTTCTCATTCCTAACTCCATTTCTTGAATTATATTGTCCATGTAATTGTATTTTGTAAAATAGCTTGTGCATCCATCACACTCACATGCACTAGACATTAATTTTTTTTGTCAACATTAATAATTAATATTTTTTAGACATGACATGCCTAAATCATGTACCTTCATCAACCTTGATAAGCTTTAAAGGTTCACAATCAATGATGCAGTGCATTGTGGATGCCATAGTTGTCAAGTTATTACCTTCATCTTTCACAAATGCAATCACATGATGTATCAACCTAAATTTTGAAAACAATGATTCAAGTTGAATAATCATACTTTGTTCATGTGTTTCCTTCATTTCAAAAAATCCCATAGTAACATGCACAAATGTCCATGATTCATTTAAGAAGTTTATCACAAGGGCAAAAATCCACATGCAAATCATCATTCACAGTAAAGAAAGCTTAATAAATTGAAGTTTGGTGTTGTGGTTTTCAAAGTGTAGCTTGAACTTATATGGTTGCAAGTTGCAATACTTCAATTTCCAAGGAATTGTTAGGTTTTAAATGCACACTTTCCACATTTGAACTATTTGGGGCCACCACTTCACATGTAAGTGGTCCATCAACCACACCAATGCTCTCGCAACCTTAACTTTCGATTCGCGACCAAGGCAAAAGGGTTGCAAGGGTGTGAGCCAAGAGAAAGCCCATGAGTCACATCACACACTCTCGGGAATGTAAGAAAATGTGAAGGAATGAACCATCACACTCCCAAGGCAACTCCCACTTTGGAAGATGGAGTCCCAGTGGACTTCCAAAACTTCAGAGAGTGATTTTAAAGGTCAAAACTCAATGGCTTGTAGCATTTTTTATATCATTGGAAAGCTCTTGAAATGTTTAAAATGGGCTTGCATTTCTCATTTGGACATCTAAAACACAAGTTATGGCCAAAAGAAAGGTCGGAAGTCAAACTGGCAGTTTGACTCTCGAATAGAAAAAGTCAAGAATCGACTCGATTTACTTGTATGCAGACAGCGTGTGACATATCGTTGGAAAGTTCTCGACAAGGGCTACAACTTTGCTTTTCACCGCATTTCGATACGAGGTCTGCTTGCAAAGTTATGGGGCTCCAAAGTCTTGGGAGTCCCAACTTTGGCGACAAAAAGCCATTTGGATGTGGGCCCGTGGAGAGGTGAAAAATATATTATAAGGGGGAAGGTGGTGGCTTCCTT
The DNA here is from genome assembly GCA_963921925.1 of Sphagnum tenellum. Lineage (NCBI taxonomy): Eukaryota > Viridiplantae > Streptophyta > Sphagnopsida > Sphagnales > Sphagnaceae > Sphagnum > Sphagnum tenellum. The sequence goes on from OY998159.1 coordinate 8,367,313, forward strand.
TAAGTCCGGGCCATGGTGAGTCTTGTGTGTTCGTGTTGCCCATGACTTGTCCTAACACCAAAATTGCTCCAATTACGCACTAACCACCTTGTGTGGGTTTTGTGCAGGCCCGTGTGAGTGAGTGAAGCTTGTAAACTCTTCCTAGTCCCATCCCAAAGCTCCAGCACGCCCTTTTCTACCCCTCAAAGTGCTATGAAGGTTTAAGAAATGTGCCCCGATTATTCTTTCTTTCACTGTTTTTTATTTGGATTCACACTTGAGTCTTTCAAAGAGTTGGGAATGCGTCAAATGTTACCAATAACAACATTACATACTACACATTACAAAATGTTGAATTTTTAAACTTTTATATAAAACCTATAAAAAAATGACTTACAAATTACAAGCATAATTTTGACAAGGTACAAATTTCAACAAAACTGCAACAACCTCTAACAACATTTTAATTCATAACAAAATAACAACAAAAAAATTCAAACCTTAAATCTTTTTCAAACAAGTTTACCAAACCTTTCACCTTTCACCTTTCACAAAAAGTTCAATGATGAGTTGCAACAAAATTTTGACAAACTACAACAAGGTTTCAAGGTTTGACAAACTATAACAAAACTTTGACAAGTTGTAACAAGGTTTTGAGTTCCAACAAATTGCAACAAAGTTCGACAAGATAAGCTACAACAAAACTTTGATGAATTACAACAAAGGCTTCAAGTTTTGATGGGCTACAACAAAGCTTTATCTTGCAACAAAATCATTCAAACCTCTCAAACCATAGTTCTCACAAACCTTTCACAAAATGGAGAACATTGAAAACTATTATGATTGTACTAAAGTTTTAATGAATTGTAAAAAAAAACTTATTTCAATGAGCTAAAACAAATTTGTAACATGCTATAACAAAGCTCAACCTAATGAGCCAAAGAGTAACAACAAAATTCACTTTGACAAATGACAATAAACCTCCAATGTGTTGGAACAAAGCTTGTTCAGATTTCATAACAAAACAAACATAAACATTCAACAAACCAATGCTCAAACATTTAACATTGTCAACAACTTTTGACCTCCAATCTACAAAAAAAACAATTTGAGATGAAAGTGAAATTCATACCTCTTGCAAAAGCTCCTTTGTGCACTTGAGTGCTTTGGGTGCTTGAGTATGCCAAAATCCTTTTCAACAAAGCTTTGATGCAATAGAAAGATTGCTCGTTATAAAAAAACCTTGGAAACCCTAAACAAGGATATGCATATATGTATAAATGTGCATATCCAGACCCCTAAACATTATATTAAAAATATTTATAACATAGCTATACATATTCAAGATCTCATAAAATAATAATTATGGATCTACATAATGAATAAACATATATGTGCAGATATGTATAAGCATTAAGGATATCATATGAACCTAAATCTGCCAGTTACTCATAGCTCCAAATATGGGAGATGGGCAAAATCTGGATATGAATTGCTGATAACCAAGGCATTATCCATGTTGAGAACCAGCGCTTACAGGTATATCCGGCTAACACTGGTTGATACCTGGTGGCTGCCTCCACCCACCAGCTGCGCTCCTTCTCCAGGCACTAGAACAGTACACACCCGAAGGGTATGAGAAATTCCCCGACTCATATCCTGCTAGCCTGGATACCAAAGCTACAAGCGCTTGAAACCCTAATCCGGTAACGCGCTTTTCTCCGTTGTCCGGGTCTGGCTTCCGTTGCACTTCGCGTGTGCGCGTTGTGGTAGCGGCAGCAGCAGCGCTGGGCATCTCTCTGTAATTGCCACCTCTCATTGAAAAACTAACTTCTTAGTCTGTCAAGGGGAAGAAGATTGAGAATTGTGAGTAGAAAGTTTGATTTTTTCCAGAGGAGGACAAGTTCCTTTGGTTCAATAGGTTTTGTGGAGGCTTCTGCTTGTTTCCGTGTGGAGAATTTGTACCAGGCAAGCAGGGGCTATGGCTGGCTATTCAGAGATGCGGGAGGTGAGGTTATGGAGCGATAAGAAGGAGCGTGAAATGTATGACAATTTCGCTGATCTTTTTGCCATCGTGAAGACGATGGAGAAATTGGAGAAAGCTTATGTGCGGGATGTGATCAGTGCCAAAGAGTATGAATCCGCTTGCACCAAGCTTATTGCACAGTTCCGAACCTTGAAAACGGCTCTGAAAGATACAGTTCCCGATGTGGAGCGTTTCATGGAGACCTACAAGATGGATTGTCCTGCCGCGCTGAATCGCCTCCTGGTGTCTGGAGTCCCAGCCAACGTGGAACATAAGACTGCATCATCGGACTCTGGCACAGCTGCTGCTGTCGCAGAATGTGTGCAACACTACATCACTGCCATGGATAATCTCAAGCTGAACATGTTGGCAGTTGATCAGGTCAGTCCTATATATGTCCCTGTGTCCTTCATAATTTTAGTGTTCATAGCTAAGCTTTTCTGCAAAAGCTTTCACTGTCAAATGAGCAGGGTTTAGGTTCAACCACAGGAATTGATTGCTAGCCTAATCTTCACAGGAAAGGGGAGTGAGGTCCTGGCAAACCTTCAAGTGGTCGCCACAGTTTCTATTTGCACTGCGAGAGTTCCTCTTTGAATTAGGGTTAACACCACAGTCTTAGGCATAGAGGGTTTGTTGTCATGTTCAGCAGAGTTCAAATGATTTTGTCTGTGTCTCTCATGGTCATAAACTGTGAATTGGTTCTTGTGTGTCAGGTGCATCCACTGCTGTCCGATTTGGTTTTGTCCCTGGGCAGGGTTCCACAGCTCCCAGTAGACTTTGAGGGTAAAGTGAAAGGCAGGGAGTGGATTGCAAGATTGAACAAAATGGGGGCCTCTGATGAGTTGAATGAGATACAGGCTCGCCAGTTGTTGTTTGATCTTGAGACATCTTACAATGCTTTCATCAATTCATTGCCCAAATCATCGTAGGCATTGCTTTTGAGCATGCTTCTTCTCTCTTTGAAGCATTGTACCACTAGGCAGTGAGATTGCAAATTTGTGTAGGCAACCAAGAGCTAGAGTGTAGTGTGTGCCTTGAAGAAAGCAAGGATACCAATTATGTAAGTAAAGCTTTTAAGCACATAGTCATGTACAGAATGTGCAGGGAGAGTTAAGTGCACTGTAAGCTGCAAATGTTGGAAGGACACGAGTAGTGCCCTATGGTAGTTTTGATCAAATTTCCTGAGTTTCTGTGAGTTGCTATGAGCCCACTGCATCAGAGCCTTTTGACTTTTGGTCATCACTACCTCTGGTGAGGAGTTTGGACCTGGGTATCAGTGGTTTTGACTACTGGGTATGAACATTTGGGCATGAAGAGATAGTCAACCAATCCATTTCTCAACCACTGAAACATATGGATTAGTAAGGATGTCTCCACTTCTAAGGTCACATTGGTCTCCATTGTGCAGAAGAAGCTCAAGTCTTCACAGTAAGAAACCTGGTGAATTTCTAGCCAAACTTCTCTACTCATATGTGCCTTGGTTCTGTTCTCCAGCTTCAGTTTTTTCAGTTCTTTGGGACTCTCTGTATGGCACTTTGGCCTACTGCTTCTGCATCCTTGTGACCTCTTTTACACTCTTATGTTGATTGTTGGCTACCAGGATAGCACTGACCTTGTATTGGTGGTCTTTGTTGTGGACATGTTGATCATGTCAGAATCTTTAGCTTGAAATCTGTATGCTTGAACGTGTTGCCTAACAAGATTCATTGCAATCAGCAATGAAAATTCTGGTGATGACCACACCACAATTACAACCTAGTAAGCAATGAACTATGAAGCTTGTGTGGGGTCTGTCAGAATAATGCACACTTGTGTCAGGCTATATATATTTCACAACTAGTTAAACCATGCAATGGCGGAATTCATGACGTTCTTTACAATTGCATCATATGAGTTGGTTTCTGACAGCAAGAACAGATGGTAGTTGTGCGAATAGGCTGCCACAGACACAGTAAGATGCCAAATCTCCTGTTCTGAAACAGCACAATGATGAACGTCAAAATGCAAGCTGTTTTCTGTCTAAAACAAATCCTTCTCTTCTGCCTTGTTATCAGCAATGTTAAAAAAAGTGCAACTCATAGATGTTAGGATCCTTTGTTGGAAGCAATGGCATGCAGCCAATCACACCTTGTGATTCTTCAAATACTTTTTGTTGAAATACTTCAAATACCTGTGAACTCCTGCACAAATTCACCTCAGAATTTTCACTCTTCACAAACTGTTCAAAACTATAGGATACTTTGTAAGCAAATTGAAAACACTAAATACAACCATAAGCACAAATACTTTCACACATCTCCAGAGGAAGAAGGGTTGAAATCATCAACAGCAATTTGTGCACATGTAAGTGCATTAGCTAAGGTGAAACTGGTACTGAAATTCAAAGTCTCATCAGCACCCAATTTACTTTGAAAAGCTTGACTGACCTTCACGGGTTGCTATGAATAGTGTGGGCCCAAAGGATTCAATTAAGTCTTCATTTAAGCAATGTTGAAATTTATGAGATGGATTTGATTGTTGTAAGTGTTAGAGCTCTCAGACATATGATGATAACATGATATCAGGCATTTGCAAAGCACTGCCAAAGGCAGAATAGAAAACCCCCTTGAAATTCACTACCACATTAAGACCCAACATAGTGGACACATCTTTGCCTTTTGAGGAGTGAATAGAACTGCCAAATGAAGAATACAATGCCACACTAAAGCCTGAGGAGCAATGAAATTTTCTCTAGTTCTGGTGGGGAAGCTTGGGGACGACCTCAATGATGCTCAGGACTAAGAAGAAAATGATCCACAATGCAGACGTACTAAGCCTCTGAGCTGAGTAATTGCAGCCCCCTAAACCTGGATGAATCCTCTTTCAGAGAATCATGCTCCATTGAATCAGTATTTGGAGAGAAGGCATGCACACATTTCACTTGATGCAGATGCAAAAGATCATGGTGGTGTACTTCAGGATTCCAGCTGGAAAAACTATCTGTCTTTGGTCAGAAGCTGGGTGTGATGCCAGATCTCCAAGCCATGGAGCAGGACCTGCAGCAAGAGTACTGGGATAAACTGGCAGATGAAGAAAATGCTATTAATCCTGATGATGGTATGGCACAATTTACCAGGATCTAACTATCCTGGCACATTGCTGGGAGGATTGTAAGTTTGTAGGTTTGCTGAGGATGATGTTTGAGGATCCTGCTATGCACCTTTGACCTATGCACAACCAATGCTTGTCTGCAACCTGTTTGGGATAGACCTTGCAAATCTTATAAAGAAAGCAAAGAAATCTGGACAGGATTCTGGAGATGAGGACTGAAGAATTCATACTATGTGTCTAGACATGGGACAACTGAGCAAGCTGCAGAGAAGATCGATCGGGCAAAAGCATCAAATTCTGCCATTACTGATCTGGTAAAGTTTGGTGGATGGGGTTCAGAATGCAGAGGGGAATCAAAAGGCAGAGGAGGATTAAGGGAGGATGATTCCTCTGTAGGATTACCTCCCCAGATTCCTCCTCTTGGACATTTGGCATGTCTTTGCAGTTTCATGGCAACAATGTTGGTGAAGCTGTGACTTGGGGATGGATGGAAGGCCATAAATGCACTGCTCATCTTCAAGGTCCAGGGTGAAGGATGCTAAGATTGTGAGTGCATTTTTTGAGGGAGCTTACCCAAGGAGAAGATAAAGAAATAGCCAAAGTTGCAGAGGAGAAAGCAGATGCAAGCTGGCTTATGAGTTGAGCTTCTCCCTGCTCGTCCAGCATGTGGCAAACAGGTTTTGTGTGTGCGCCATTTTGACTTTGGTTCAGAGTTTTTCATTGTGGCACCCCCAGAGTGCCCATACGTAACTCATTGCACAATGGATATCTCTTACAAGGTCAAGATAAATATACCGTTGTCTCATGGTACTGCTTCACAATTTGTCTTAAATCTTGCAATCCCCCATGCAACACTGAACTGCAATTGAAGACAACAGTCTTTTCTGAATGTCACCTCCATAAGCATGTATCTATGAGATTGCAGAAATCTCCTCAAATGACACTGTCAGTGCAAGCAAAATCAAAACCAACACTACAAGAATGAGTGAGTTCATAAAGTTACGAGTGTCACTCATGAAGTGCCAGAAACCATGACCTTCACCATGCATAGCAGAGACTAGCTGCTATGGCTACCCCACTGACTTCACCAGGGCCTGATGGGTGACTTGAGAATCAGCATGGTTACAAGATGCTCATACCAGATTCAAAACAAAGTCCACATGAAAGAAATAGTTTGATGAAATTCAGATGTGGTCATAATCTCTGGGATGATGATGCTCCACCAAAATTCAAACACCTCGGAAATAACTACTCATGAACTGCAACAATGGGAAATAACTGAAGGTCATGCAGTTGCAAAACCTGCAGGTTTGGAGTTTCTGAATTCCATAAGGGACACACAAAGGGCACAAAAAATATAAATGTCTGAAGTCTTTCATACTCTCCATTAAGACAAAATATGTTCCTGTCTCTTTGCAAAAAAAGGATGTATGGGATTGTCAGAGAACATGGATTGTCAGAGAAAAAACAGCATTGCAGACAAACTTGAAACAAAACAAGGTTCAACTCAACATCAGGATAGCCATATTGGCGTGTTCATTGTCATGTTTCTCATGTGACCAGAAGAAGAAATTCCAGAATCCATCTAGATCTGTTATCACCTTGAACAATGTTTCTTGACTGTAGGACGTAATGAAGGACTGAATAATATTGCCAAACCAATTTTCGACTGGAATCTTGATTTTCAAGTGAAATCACCATGACACTAGACAATTGTAGCAATTATGACTTTGACATGAATTGATAATGCCTTGGAACATCTCTGAAAGTGCTGCTGTGGCTCTGGCAAAGTTCTCATTACCAATTTGGCTGTCATGAGAATGTATTATGAAACTCGATCCGGCTTAAAATCTGGCAGTCACATCAGAGGACATCACCTCTATGTTGCACATATTTCCAGACCTGAAAGCTAGCTGACTGAGGGAAACAAAGTCATGTGGAAAACTGTGCAGGCACAGTACAAGTTCTCTAGAAAACAAACAGTTTCTAAGGCTGCCAGGGAAGAGAATTTCTTCGACCATGGAGAGTACGAGTCTTTTTCATTTGTTTTTGGATTTGCCCGTACTTTTGTGCAAGGGACTTGTTGCGTTGTAAGGGGCTTGTCGTCGTCTCCTGCAGAGTTCCGGCTGTTGCATCGAGCTGGTTGTCTATTGGTTCTGTATCACTCCAAATCATGCAGTGATTTCAAGGCGAACCTTGGAGTCCGTGGCCGGTGAGGTGAAGTACTACTGTGCAGCTTTCTGTCCCCACATTTTGTGAAGAAACTGAACCGCGAAGTGTAGTATCTACGCAGTTCGGTAGTATAGAACTTCACAATGCAAAGCGGCGAGGTCTCGCCACATTTGCACAAAGTGTAGTTTCGTTGAAGAGTTTCTCTAACTGTTGCATGAGATACATGACACGGCCAAAAGGTTTGGCCATACAATTATATAAAAAGCCTTAAGAAGATGTCACCAGCATGATCATCAATTGGCGTCAAGACCTGTCTTCATTTGCTGATAAATAGAACCCAAATTCATCAACTCGTCCTCCATCAGATGCACCTTCAACTTTGAAGTAATTGTGGTGGGGTCGCCCTTGCAAGCACTATTGACCACGCTTTGTTTTGCTATTACCGAAGTTCTAAGAGAAGAACAGCTCAATGGGAGCTGGTCAGGAAAGAAAGAAAGACACACAGAAACAAGTATTTACAGTTTGTAACATGTCCATCCATTGGGTGTGTTTTTCTCTTTGAAATCTGCCTGAAATCGTTATTCGTGAACGAAAAAAAGGAGTACATTGCACAATCGGGACAGACGGCTCGACTGACCAGCACAGCTACGTGCCGCTTCCTTGTAGCAGTTGCGACTCAAACTGACATTTGTCGATCTGCAAACAACTTGGCGAAAGGTAAATCCATCAGGAGGATAAGTCCAACACTCGTTGGTACGAGAGTGGCTGTCAGGCACTGGATTAGGGTTTGGCACCCAAGTAAAACTCGTACACGCGTTAAGGAATGTAAGTACTCGAAGCTCTGGTGGAGGCGAAGCGAAAAAGTCCCCAAAGAAAAATTAAAAAACGCTAAATTATAATACATACATAGAGGTAGGTGGCGCAGCTTCCGTGTTATGCATGCAGTGTGGAAGATCGACACATGGAGACTTCACTGGATTGCCACTTAGCAAACTCCAGAGAGGATCGCAATCCTGATTGATCAAGCTCCACCAGCTGTCTGTTTTGATGAGCTTCCATCGACATTATATAGTCTCAACTTCTTGCGTGTCTCTTCACATCTAACTTTCAAATTGTTCGAATCTTTCCAACTAGTTTTGTTATATCTTACAGCGCTCTCTTCTTTGCAGTTCTTCCGAACACTTTTGCAGTACAGCTACTGCATTCTAATTAATCTTGAGCTTCACCCGGCATTATTTCCGTTCGATCAGATGGCAGATACCGCATCTCAGAAAGCTGAGGAGACGAAGCGGGCCGCGCAGGAGAAGGCCGGACAGACCCAGGGTGCCGCCAAGGTTTGCGATCTCATCGAATTCTGCTTTGTTGATCTGATGACCTAATCCAGCTTGCGCAGATTTCTTGCATTGGGTGAAATAATAATTCACTAATTGGAATGTTATGGCATGGATCCTCACAGGATGCTGCTGGAGCCACTCAGGACAAGGCCGGCCAAGCTGCAGGAGCCACTCAGGACAAGGCCAGCCAAGCTGCAGGAGCTACTCAGGACAAGGCCAACGAGGCTGGAAACGTAGCCGGTCAGAAGTGGGATCAGACGAAGCAGGCAACCGCAGATACGCATCAAGCAAGCCAGGACAAGGTGAACGACGCTAAGAATGCTGCTGGCAATGCCCTCAACCAGGTAAACAAAGAAAACCAAAAACAAACACCACTGTAGAATTCTCAAGTTTCCCACCTTCAAGAATCTGGATAAAATAATTACTTCCAATGTTGAGGATAGAATCCAAGCAATTGCAACTCTCCATCTGCAGTTTGCAGATGCAAAGGAATAGTTGGGGATTATTCGTCTCTTTCCACAATCACATTCATTGCATAATACATGTCTAAGAATTGACAGAAGGATGAGAAAAGCTTCCTATTGTTCATTCATGGTTGTAGGATTTTTCCAAAGCTTCAAATTGTTTGTTATTCTTTGGCTTCATTCAATTTGAAGGATTTTGAATAGAATTCTTTGAATCTGAAGAATTATGATTGAATTCTTTGATTTGTTGCAGGCTAAAGATGCTGTGGGCAATGCAATGGAGAATGTGAAGAATGCAGTCACCCCTGAGAAGTGAGGTTGATGATGCAGCTCAAGAAACTTTTCTTCTTTGAATCTGAAAGAGTTGGGAGAATATGAGTTCATATTATTACGCAACTCATGAATAATACTTAAAAATTAATGTTGTAAGATTTGCTGTGGACACTTTTGGATTTTTGTTCAGCAATCTAAAAATGTACAAATTTTAGTACCTGTCTTGTGACATCACACACATGATGATGGTGATGATGATGTTGATTTAAATTCCTGATGTTCTGGTGCCTGCATGTATACATGGTCCTGGTTTGTGATCATTCTCTTCTATGAAATGTATTTTGGTGACAAATTTCAAAGTCTATGTTTGGGTATGGCATATGATTGATGAGTTCACAGGAAGCTGATGATGGGGTAAATCAGTCAAAATTCTGTTGAAAGTGTGAGTTCAAATTCTGTTGGAAATTTGTGTGCTTAGAATTTTATTTGAAACCTATCCAAAATTCCACTAGTGAAATATCAACCCAAGAAAAAATGGCCGGTGAGCATACTCTGAAGCACTCTGATTGAGGTTAAATCTTCACACATTGTTCCTCTCCTTCTGAAGCTCAAAGAAAATTTGTAACTCACCGAAGGCTTTCAAGGCCAAAACATTTGCTCAATTCGATAAAGGAATGGGAAAGATAAAAATTGCTCAATTCAATAAAGGAATGCTGAAGATATGGGGTGTTTGGTGTAAAGGGCATGCAGTGTTTCGGTCAATTAAAACAGATTAAAATTTCAAGCTTGAAACCTTTGATCATTGCATCTTTTCCTTTGGAATACAAAGAAATTTTATAAAAAATTAAAACAGATTAAAATTTCAAGCTTGAAACTTTTGATCATTGCATCTATTCCTTTGGAATACAAATAAATTTTATAAAACACTAGTTGGCTCACCCATCAAGATTGAACTTACTCAAAACAAACTAAAAATTAGGAAAATTTGGGGTTGGAGCCAAAGACGAGTCTATAGCTATTTTTTCAAAAAAATTGAAACAACCTATCAAATTCTCTTCCTGTGTTTTCTTCATTACTCCTTTACTTCTGACGCTCAAGAAACATTTATAACGCTCTAGTTCGCACATCCAATGATACAAAAATTGCTCAATTGGGTTAAGGAATGTGAAAATGTGGGAAAATGTATGCTGATAAAGTATATGTTCGATGATGGGTGGTTCTACCTTCAATGACATACTTTAAATGTTCAATAGAAATGACATTTGACTGCTAACTTTTTAATTTTCTTAAACCCTTTGGGAAATCCCTTTCCAGATTTAAAGATTTTGTGTATTGACATTTCAAACTTGTATAACTATCACAAAATATAACAATTTGAGTGTGCGATCCTACTTATAACCCTCATTAAAAGATGTTAAATTATATATATGATACCAAACTTAAGAATAATTTGACCCTAATATTCATGTTTTGAATGCGTGGAACACTTTAGGCTGTCTTAGACACGAAAAAGTTTGGAACATAATTAGTGGGAAATATACCTATTTGAACAGCATGCACCTAAAATCTTATGTCCTTCTTAAAGATTTTTTCAATAACTTTTTTTCAATCAAATTTGCCACAATTTGCTGAGTGAAATTGTATTTTGAATATTTCAAAGTTTGTCCCTTTGTTTAGATAAGTTTCTCATTCTCCTTATCTTTTGGCAAACCTTATTTTCAACTGATTTCTTTGCTTGCCCTCATCTTAGTCGTGACTCATGACACCTAGATCATAAAGCAATTGAAGGAATGGCTACTGTTGAAAGGAACTTAAAACATTGGAAGACATTGGTAATAAGTTATTGAGGTAACATTAAGTTCTAGAAGTTGGTCACATTCAATACTAAGATCATTTAGATACAAATTCCTGAAGATGTACTGCATTAGAAGGTAGATTGTGCTGCTAACTTGCTATTGATACCTTAATTGTTATGTTTTGCCGAATAGAAGAGTGGGCATGTGTCTATTTTGAATGAGGAGTGGACTGCAATCAAGGACATGTGCTGTTGTTGAATAGGGGAATAGATTGTAACCAAATCCTCTGGTTCATATTCAATGGTTTTTGAAGTTTGCAGCTTGAGGATAGGTGAAGGGTCACACTATTAGGAGGATGTTCAAACATGATGATGGCCAACAATCTAGTAGGTCAAAGAAATTGAGGTCATATTTCCAATTGTAGATAATGATTTTGGATTATATATGCATGTCATGTGTTTGCCTTCCATGCAAATATGATAACTTGTTATACTGCTGACAAATAGCAAGTCGGGCATGTATGCAAAGAAATTTCAAAGAAAACCTGATTCATGATTTTTTCATGAAGTATGGTTGTCAACCTTACAGCACATATGATGTATAAGGGTTTTTCAACATACTGCTATCAAGTTGCTATCAAGTTATAAAATTTCCTATTTGCATCGAACTGGAGAAAGGAAGGGCAAGTAATGGAGTAAGTACAACAGTGATGACAGCCTAACAGATCATATGCCACACAATGCATAATGAAGCAATTGCAACTACAGATACACAATGTGCATCAACTTGTCATGACAGGACTAAGAATATAGGGCCAATTTCGACCAGATTTGTTTGAAGAGAAAGCAGTGATCTTCATGAAATTCTACATACAACAAAAAAAAGAGCTAGAAAATTTTGCATCCATAGATCCCAAATAGACCAATAGAGGATTAATTTAACAGTCCACATTGGAATAGTAGGGCAGAAGGTAGTAGCACAATCATTTCAAGGGTTGAACTGACAGGCGCCACTATGCAAAAGTGTTAATTCTACTCAGTGAGATCTTCAGTTGTATTGAAAATTCCAGATAATGTCTTATTTCCGCACGTATCTGGTTGATACTTTTTGTCACAATCTACTCCTGTGATCATTTGGCAAGATGAAAGTCAGAGAGCAGGGCATCATCACAATAACACTGTACCTACGGTGCTCTGGCATCTAGTTGAGTAGGGCAAGACTTCTTGTCAGGTTCCTACTGCCCATACACAAATTGGCTTGATCATCAATTGTACATGAAAAGCTGGATAGCTCTCACGAAGCTTCTTCTGGTACCCATGAACCTGTTTTGTGCGCTTATATACCAAGCACCACAAGAGCTGACAGGATAAAGATTGCTGTCCATGCAGGAGTAGAAGAAAGACCTCCAGCACCCTTCTGTTGATCATCCCACAGTCAAACAAAAGCAAGACTTATTGGTGAAATCATCCCTGAACCAACCACCATGGAAAAAGCTTTCACCAACAATCAAGTAGAGAAATGCAAAATGCTTCACTGGCAACAGAATAAACCAAAGGTGTCATCCTAAAAGATTTACTTACAGATGGACCAGGAGCAGGTGCTGGTGCTGGCACTCCGACCACAGCTGTTGGAGCCTCAGAACTGCTTGGAGCAAGTGCAGGGGCTTTTTTTGCTGGTGCAGGAGCAGGTGCAGCAGCTTTGCCACCCTTAACCACCACCTCCAGTTTCTGGCCACCTTGGCAGTGCGAGCCTAGTCCCTCAACCACCTTGAAGCAAGCGAAATAGTAGGTTCCTGCCTTGGTTGCTGTCCACTGACCATCCACATTAAATTAGGTCATCAGCACATGTTGTCATCCCCTGATCTAAGTCATGAATGGATTCTGGTGCTCTACTCATCAGCAGTCAAAATTGATCATCACTCAATTGTGGATGCTTACAGAATAGGAGCCAGTTTTCCCATCATCAAGTTCAGTGGCTTTTGACTCGTCACAACTGGTGTAAGCTGCTTGGGTTGGCAAGGAGTAGACATTGTGGTATCCGGGAGGAAATTTGAAAGCTGCCACAATCCATTTCAGTAGTAGGGTAATGAGAATGCAACAGCACATCCAGACAGTTGGTTTATACAAGAAAAACGAAGTTAAGACCACAAACAGAGGCCTATGCTGTTGTAGTTGTCACCTAAGATATCACCAACAATGACACTCTGTGAAGACACCCATGTTGCATAGTCGGGCGCCTTATTAGTTGAGGTATCGAAGTTAGTCCATCCAACTGGCCCACCCACTTCAATTGTTGCACAACTCGATTGCTGCGAGTAATAAATGAAGATGAGGAAGAGTACATAGCAGCACCTTCGTCCCATGAGCAGAGTTTCCATGATGATATGATAACCTATAAACCAATTTACAGCTCACTTTACATCAGAATTGCAGCAAAGCAAAAGATTCAATGGCATGCACCTTCCTTCCATCAGTGACTCCAGACTAAATCCCAAGAGTGAACTTCCCAGTTTGTCATTGTGTAATCTACATTGCATTAAATCTTTTGGAGTTCTCTGCTGCACAAACTGGTGGAGGAAGAAGAATATGCACACTCAAGACAGTAAACAGTCACAAGCCCATTAAGGACCCCAACATGCACCATCCTGTGATCTTCTGTGAAGAGGCCAAGAAAAAGGATATACAACTTTCTGTATCTGGATTCCATCACAATACCAACAGCTTGTGAAGCAGAGACTGAAGTAAAGAACACACATCTGCAGGAAATACTGTAGTAGGATCACAGAGATCTTCTAAGCTGGATGGTCATTCACAAAAAGTACGCATCAGAAGAAGACATTGAGGGTTTCAATCTATCCCTGCATGGAAGGCAAGGTGTTTGTACTGGAGTCAAACAACACTGAAAACAAAACACCATGAAGTGTTCCGACTGAAAGGAACAGTACTGCTAATTCCATGCTGTGGAAACAGCTTCCCACCAAATACAGAAGCTGATTAAAATACACACCGACAGCCAAGGATTACCAACAAATTGAAAGAAACTTTGGTAGTCAAGCTCGTACAAGAAACAGCAATATCAGCTTGCAATATCCCTACCTACTTCTGATCAACAGAGAGCTCGCCTTGCTTTATCAACTGCCACCAACAAACAAGGGACGTACAAACAATGTTGGATGAAAGAAGTCTTCAAGACCAAGAAGCTCAGATGCCCATTCCCAACTCTTGTTCATACATGAAGACATGAAGACAAGAAGCTCAGATATCCATTCCCAACTCTTGGCCGTACATGAAGACTTCAAGAACAAGACGCTTCGACACCATTCTCAACTTGTCCGAACACCTAGAGTGTGAACTATCTTGACCACGATCGTTCGGCAGCTAGAGCTACTTGTGAGCTCCTGGCTCCTGAACACTCTCTCGATGCACTCAGAACATAACAAAAGCTGTCATCGAACAGAAAATACACAAAATAGACCCCACTCCTCTAGGGCTCAGGAAGAACCGGAAGTGAAGCAGCAAAAGAGGTGAAGCTGGAGCTAATCCCGCATGTGGCGTCTGGGCAATATATCCACTGGCTACAACTCGCGGAGCTTGAGAAACAAGAGAAATCAGCTCAACGGATGCTCTGCCCGACACTGGACTACTACTCAAGCCGCAGCTCGTAGCAGCAGTTCCTGCAACTGATTCCTAGCTCCAAACACAACGACCATCTATCCATCCCACGACCGACTGCATTGCAGATCAGAGGTAAACAACTGTGCTGTAGAAAAGCATACTCTGCTGCAAGAGGAAAAGCAGAAGGCAGCCGAAGAAGCTTTGTCAAAAGGACAAGACCTCAGCAGCCGTCGGAAGAGCCAGAGAGACACGGAGCTGTTACTGCTGCAATCGCGATCACAGAAAGCCGCCACTACTACGAGAGCACTGAAGGACGAGACTTAACACAAGGCGTCACATTTCCCTCACTTTTTTCACATAGTGCGAATGAACACAGAGCTTGTGGTTGCACCGGAAGAGGCCAAAAAAAAAACGAAACCGACAAGCAAGAGGAAACACAAACACAAAGCAAAAGAGAAAACAAACCAAGAAACTGCGAATGATTTCAACAGCCTACAACAATGTTGCGGAATGCAAGAACCTTTGAGCAACTATTGTGTTCGTTGTAAAGCGCTCAAAGCACTCCCCGGAAGATTATGCGTACCACAATGTCAGACAAAGACCCACCAAAGTGTCTGGCGCTTGCGGCTGCTGCACAGACGACGATGGCGCAGCTGCCGGACTGACGAATATGCGCTGCCTCGAGAGCGAGCGAGGAAGGGAGTTTCTTTGCGAGAGAGAGAAAAGAGAAGAGAGGCGGTGTTGATCTCTTCTGCCCCCCGCTTCTCTTCTTCCCCGACCGGTTTGTCTTTTTTCCTCATCCAACTACATTTCATCCAAAATTCGATGAGAATTCAATCACCTTTCGTTTCCCTTCGTGAAAGCGATTACACATGGGATGAGATATGCAGACGAAGAGAATCAACAGATGCAATATTATTCCCCGATCGATGCGTTAGGACGGAAAATCGACTACGCTTCTGCTCTCGGTCGTCGACTATAGGTAGGTGTTCATCAGCCTCTAATCCGTTGGGCAAGAAGCCGTCGCCGGCAACGGTCAGGGACGTTCAGTGCGAAACGTGCCCGTTTCCGGACATTCAAGACGAATTTAGGTAATCAATCATGACTAAAGCTGGTCCAGCTGTTGGGGCAGAAACCCAACGGAGACTGAGATTGGCGGGTGGGGTCAAATTTTGGATGGGGTCCGGGGGAGGGAGCGGGGTTCCCATGGCCTCAATCATAGAGCCTGGAATTGGCCCGGGATTTCATCTGGAGACTTGGGATCAGGGTTTTTTCTTCAATTTCGTGATAACCAAAAAAATTGCAAATTTTTCGCAAAATTAGTCGAATTTACACTTTAAAAAAGCAATTTTCCAAAAATTTCTCAATTTTTTTGGGGGTCAAAAAAATGAAACATTATTTTGTGAAAAAAAAAAACCTGCTTGGGATGCGTGTGTTTTTTCTTCCATCTTACCTGATCTGTTTAGGTACTAGTTAGCATTAAAACCCATTCCTACAACATCACTTTCCTTTCTTCGTCAATTCACCAGGTTTTGCATTTGCCCATTTTCTTTCTCTAATTCTTTCTTGCCATTGCAGCCCCAATGAGCATGGGGCCCTATTGTTAGTTCTACTAACTAGTTGAAGTTTGTGGGGCAGGGTTTTTTTTCTTCTTTTCAAATTCCTCAAGTAGGTCCAATGGCGAGGATCCCCCAGCATTATTAATTAGCCATTAAATGGCAACTGTCCTAAATGGACTGGAGCACCTTTCCAAAACTGCTGGCTACAAGTGGCGACCTAGGAAGTGCCTAGGTCTAGATGTGGTTAATTTCATTATTATTTTTTTCGAAAAATGGCAAAAAAAAGTCACAAATTGTGTGACCCTAAATGTCCCTAATTTGACGTCCCTAACGTGTCACAAAACGTCATTAAACCGACCCTTAAAATCCTTAAAAGTCACAAAATTGAAGCACTTGTTGTAGGTAATCATTATGTAGCCTTTTCCTTTGGTCTAGCTACAGAGGTTACAAGGATAAAA
Organism: Sphagnum tenellum; assembly: GCA_963921925.1. Classification (NCBI taxonomy): domain Eukaryota; kingdom Viridiplantae; phylum Streptophyta; class Sphagnopsida; order Sphagnales; family Sphagnaceae; genus Sphagnum; species Sphagnum tenellum. The sequence goes on from OY998159.1 coordinate 8,384,078, forward strand.
ATTTGGGCAAAGGATATGTGTGGTGTGAATGGGAACAACCTTGGGAAACGCATAGAGAATTTGCAACACCAGTTGGGAACTAATTGAGAACATATCAGGAACACATTGGGAACGTACTGTGAACACACTGAGAACTTGATGGGAACACATTGGGAACGTCAGAATCCAAACCTCCAGCCCTCTCTGAAGGAAAAAGAATTGAGCCTCTTGGCTGCCTATTGCCTCATCTCATTGGTTGCAAAGGAATTTGTGTTTCTAATAAGGGTGTTCTTCACCAGACAAAGCTAAGGGAAAATCCCAAACTGGGGCTGAAATTCCCCTGAGGACCAACCAATTTTAGATGAGAGAATTACTAGTTTGGTCACCAATTATTTTCCCGTGTACTGTTTTCATCTTGACTTCTCATTTAGTCCCCAGTTTTGATCAAATGGCCGCACAATTGTGCCCCAAATTGGAGTGGGGTACCCATAGCTATAATAATGTTAGAATAAGTAAAAGCAGCTAGTTCTACCCCAGGGCTGACCGAATGAAATATGTGTGATTTTGTGAAGGCAAAAAGAGGCAAAGTAGTTGTATGTGCACCCCCTCCGCATGCCCTTCTTTCTTTATAATGGTGCAAATGTCAGGGCTAATATTGACGCCCTGGTCCAAACAATGGTTTCTGGGGGTGAGTTGAGGTGTTTAGGGTTTAGGGTTTGCCCATGGTAATGAGCTCATTCATGCATGGGAGTGTTTGCGAGCCAAGGGCTTTTGGTATAAGCCCTAGTGGGAGGACCTCACAACATAATCCTTGTGTGCATGGAACATCCTCATTTGAATTGGAAAGGACCTTCATTTTCTGTAAGGTTCCAAAAAATTTCAAAAGTTTTTTCTTTTCCATGTATAAGAAATCATTTTGAGCTCTTTCCTGGGTTTGGAGGCCTTCCAAGGCCTACCTGAGTTTGATTTTTAAGCCTTAAGTTTTAGGGCCCAACTAGACTTGAAAACCACGGAAGAGTCCCAAAAAACAAAAATGTTTCATTGCAATAACGTTATTTGGAAAGTCCTCCCCCGTCCCGTACCCTGTCTCATCCCCTTTCTTTGTTTCATCCTTGGTTTTCAGATATCCCTAAAGTCCCCATAACTGGGGGTGAAATCTCAAAACTGAGGACTAGACCTTAAATAGGGGGTGAAATAGGATTTGAAACCTTTTTTTTATACGCATCTTTTTTTGTTTGGGCACACTTGAAGGACCCCCTTGAAACTTTCTTGAGGGCACACTTGAAGGGCTTTTCTTTGATTTTTTTATAAACTTTTTTTTTTAAAACATGCACATTTGAGGGACTTATTAACACTTGCACCTTAAGGCTTCTTTTTTTTTAATCATTACAAAGTTATTATAGGCTTTGCACTATGGATTAAATAGGATGTTTTTGAAGGTGTGTTTTACATGGAACTATATAAGTGGGTTCTTCCAATTCTCACTTGTGATAACTTCATTACTTTTGGCCCTCACTAGAGACTCTTCTCCCCAAGGTTTTTTCTTACGCTTATTCATGTGTTGCCATTTTCAATTTTGGGGGAGCTCCTTTGATTTCCACTTTTTGTTTTAACTTGTTTTTTTTGGCTTATTGTGTAATCTTGTTGTTAATAGGGTTGCTTATTTCTTTTTGTCATTTCTAGGGTTTTTTTCTTCTTCTTGTTATTTTGACAACTTTTAAATTTCCCTTGTTTTTTTTATCAAGTGGATTTCTCTTTTTCTTTTAAGGTTTATTTTGAAGTTGTATTTTTGGACTTTGCACAAGATTTTCTCTTTTTGTATTTGTAGCGTTTGTTTTATGCTTGTTGTGGGCTTTTTCAGGGTTTTTTTAGGAGGATTTTGGGAGTTTTTTTCAAGCTTGGTTTTGAGTTTTTTTGGGGGTTTTTTTTTCAAGTACATGGTTTTTTTTCGATGGTGAGGTCTTTTCAAACATGGGAGATTTCAATAATTATTTTATTAAATAGTGATGAGGAGGTGTTTCAAAGAACACATAAGCAACATCATGTTTTGTTCACAATTATGGTTGCCAATCTTCACACATTGGAGCTTGCAACACAAATGAGTTCAAGTCAAGTGTTGGGCAATCGATCAATCAAAATGTGAGTGTTTGAAATGTGTTCAAGCATTGCAGGTAACTTCAAGTTTGTGCAAGACTTTAACAAAGTTTAATATGTCAAAGTTTGATGAGTTAACACCATAAGTGCTCCCCACCATCTAATCTCATGCAAAAGCTACTAATGAGCCTTGCATTGTTATAGGGCAACCAATTAAACCAACCCTGAAACAACAATTATTCTAATTCATCCTTTACATAAAAACATGACAATGTAGTCATATATAACACATTCTTCTGGAACCAAAACAAAAGTGCAATATGTAATAATGCAACTTTTACCACATCATGCATCAATGAAACAAGTAACAATGAGATTCAATGGTTTATTGTTAAGGAGCAAGTGACTCTTTATACACACATCCCTAAATTAAAGGTTTGCATAATATCAAAAGGGCCATATTGGAAGCAATTTTAAATTGGACCTTAGGATAATCTTGTTTGGCTCATGGTTCACCTTAGGACACATTTTTAAATGTATTCATCTCATCATACAAATATAATGGAAAGGTGCTCAAAAATCAAGTATCGTACATCTCAAGACATAATGAGGTGGGCCTACAGTTAAAATCTTTTAGCAATTTGGCTTAGACTTTAAATCTTTTTTAAGACTTTTGCTTATTGTTAAAATATTTTTAAAACTTTGATCTTTGGTTGAAATTTGATTGAAGATTAGAATCTTTTTACTATTTTGGCTTAGGCTTAAAAGAAATTACCATTTTGGCTTGGGGTTAGAATCTTTTTAGCACTTGGTCCTAGCATTCAAAAATTAATTTAAGACTTTCGTGTACTATTTGAATGTTTTAAAAACTAATTTAACTTGTTTAAAAATATTTTATTAGTACTTTGGTTTAAGAATATGAGTTTTTAAATATTTAAGTGTAATGTTAGAATCTTTTTAAGCCTAAAGATAAATCTATTTGGGCCTAAGGGTTAAAATATATTTACACCTAAGGATTATAATCTTTTTATTATTTTGATTTAGGGTTTTAAATAATTAGCACTTGGGCTTGGGGTTAGAATCTTTTTAGCACTTAGCCCTAATACTTAGGCCTCATGTTCGAATCTGTCTATGGTTTCGATTTAAGATTTTTTTACATTAGCATTGAGGCTTACAATTAAGATTTTTTTTTTTTAATTCAAGGTTTAAAATTGGGTATTCTAAAGAATTCCTGAAAAAAAATTCTCAAGATGTTTGATAAATATTCATTAGTTTGAGAATCTTTATTTTGCATGATATATTTTAGGCCAGATTATATAGGTTGATATTTTTTATTTTTGCTCAAACATTGGGGATTCAACAAATCCTATGCTTGGGAATATTCATGAGTGTTTTTTTCTAAGATGCTTACAAAATTCTTGGAAATTTTAGCCTGCTTGGGAAAGTTATGAATGTTGATTTTCCATTTTGACCCAAAACAATTGGGCACTCTAAAAAAATCTTGGTGCTTGAAAAACTTTGGCATTCTGAGAATTCTTATTATGTTCAATAATTACATGTGCCTTATAAATGCTGAAAATACTTTTGATTTCGGCCCAAAATTTTTTGGCATTCTGAAAATATCTTCATGCTTCAAAAGAATTGGGCAATTTGAGAATTTTTTTGCCTAATAATTTCGGGCAAATTATGAAGGTGAATTTTTATTTTGGGGTCACTACCCACCATCCTGGGTGCTCTTTCACATGAAAGCGAGTATGTTGGGTAAAATAACATTAGGACAAATGTCTTGCACTTTTAAAACAAATGGTTTGTTCCCTTAAACCAAAAGTCATTCACTCCCAAGACAAATGTCCAACACCCTTAAGACAATGACCTTGTGTCAAATTTTAATAACCCCAAGCCATTGGACCAAAAATTTATATGTATTTGATGCAAATACACATTTAAAATAATAATAATACAAGTATATTGGCTTAATGTTAGACCTCATGCCAAGAGAGTTTATCTGAAGACAAAATTAATTTTGCATATGCATAATGGCTTAGGGTTGGAATTTTTTGGGCATATTGGCTTAAGCTTGGATTTTTTTTGAAACTTTGGCTTAGGATTCAAATCCTTTTTAGAACCTTGGCCTATCGTTGCAACACTTTTTAACAACTTGGTTTGACGTTGGAGTCACATACCAATATGGCTTTTTTGATATTCCGTAAAGGGTTGTATCAAACTCATCAATGGGACACCCATCAAGATTTGGAAACCTTGGAACAATGTTGCCCACATGTCGTGGTTCAATGGATGAAAAATAATGTATTGTATGGACAACATGGTGATTGTGGATTGTTCATGTCCTTGGATATATAATGGGTAACCTAATTCCTTCCATGATGTGACCATATTGCGTGAATTATAGACTTATCAAAAATTAACACTAGTGTTTATGGTACATACAAATGAGTAATTTAATTGGGGGACCTAGGTTATTTGGGTGAAGAAATGTTCGTTAGTCATTGCCAACCTACATCCTTATGCCTACATGATGGCAAAATTGGTGGATTATGACTTAAAAACTTCTACCTTCATCTATGCCTAACAAGTTGATGTGCTTGTAGAAGTAGGAGCTAAGGTAGATGACAAGATAGACAACAGGATAAATGATGGTTATAATATAAAGTTATTGAATGTATGTGATGTACCATTATGACATTACATGGTCGCATTTTAAGAACATTATGGGTGGCATGCCCATTTGTTACCTTTAATTTTGCTAAAACTTCATGATTTTGCAACACAACTTTTTCAAACCTCTCATCATTCAATGTGTCAATATTTTATTTTTTTAACGCATCTCAAATACAGTCCTTCAAGGTGTCTTCTTGAATATTGAGTTCATATAAGTTTTTTATATTCACCATATATCACCTTCCTCACAAGCACTTCAAAAAACCTTAAATTAAGACTGGGCTATGTAACTAATTTTTAGTAGCAATCAACATTTTGCAATTAAATTTTTTTTGGTCACTTAAAACTAGTCACAAGTGCAAATTAGTCACAAATACTGGTGACATCATGATGATGTCATGAATTTATGAAAAAGTATTAATAAAATATCATCCAACATATAGCTATGTCCTATGTGTGACAATTTGCAACTAATTTACAATTATTTTGATGGCAACCAATGTTTTGCCATTTGTAGCTCCTTAATAACACATCGTGACATTTGAATGTATTTTATCTTCTCTTTTTCGTAATTGAAAAATAAAGGAGACCCAATCTAAGCAATTAGATTCCTAATCTTGGATGGTCTTAGATTGTGACGCATTGCAAATACAAATTTATCAAATTGCATATAAATTTTAATTAATATTTAGGTAGATATGTAGATTAGTAGTCTAAATACCTTACCCACCTACGTGGATTGGTTGAACTAAGTAAGGGAGGTAAGCAAGCTAAAATAATGCATAAGCATTTCTCTTTTTAATTTTGGGTTAAATTGTTTCATTCACTCGTCCAAAATGGCACAATCTTCTTATTTTGATAATGTTAGATTACACATCTTCATTATATACTTTTCAAAATGGGAATGGAGAACAAATATTATTGGATAAATTTTGAACTTACAACATAGTTTCAAACTAGGTTACACCTAGAAAGTTTTCCCCACATCTTTTGTTATCACTTTTGCATTTCTAACTGAAATAATAAACTGAGTATATAACTAATTAATTAATAAACTATTAATTATTACATTATTTTCATCTATATATATATATAATTTACTATTTACTCTCATCCACTTAAATTAGTAGTAAAATATAAATATTTAACTAACTTGTTAATTACATACAAGTTTTCCATACATGATACATAAATTAATTAATTAATAGTTATAATGTAAATAATTAATAATTAAGTTCAATTACTACGTTTTATAATTATTCTACTTATTTTTCAGTGTTGTGCAAATATTCTTAATGAATATGAAATTTTATGTTGTGATATTAATAATTTATTGTCATTAAATTATTGTAATTGCAGTAACTAGTTTTGGTTAGTGTAAAATTATGAATAATTAATGTGAATATTTTTTTTGTGGTAATAATTATTAATTGTAAATACAATAATTTATAATAACTACATTCATTACTTTAATACAGTATAACTTATGTGAAAAACTTAGATCCGAATTTAATTATAATTTAGAATGCATAGGTAATTTAATTATTTTATAATTATTTAATTAAAATAATTTTACTATAGTTTCTTTTTATTACTGTAATATTTTTTTGGCAATATTAGCTATTTATTGTAAATATAATGTTATAGGTTCTACATACAATATTTTATTATAATTGAATTACTCAAATTATGGTTAAATTATTTTTAATAATATTTAAATATATATTATATATATATATGTGGTCATAGTGGTTCAATAAAACAAACTTGGTAAAAAAAAACCTAGTCAAAATGGTCAGGTCCAAAATGAATTGTTTAGAATTGCATTTTGGTCAAGTTGCACATGGGGACAAAAAAACTATATGGAGGTTTTTTTTTTTATTGAAATTTTTCAGTCAAAAAGGTCATGATTTCTTGTAGTGCGATTTCTTTTAGTGAAAAATCCCATAATTGTTGAACTTAATGTAACACAAAAAAGAAAAAGAAAATATTTTGATTAAGCACTTTATGACAACAATATTTTAAAATTATTGGAAGTTTGCCCAAATCTAATTTATTAAACAAAAACATTTAAATTCATCAACATGTTTCCAAATATTAATAGAAACGAGTCACAAATTGTGAATCATATGAAATATATATATATACACACAAGAATCACAAGAAGCTTTCATATATGACAAAGTTTAATCATCATATGTTCAATGTAGTAAAAAAAAATGAAAGAACCAATTCTCACACAACTTCTTGCAAAACATGATGTTCAATCAAATAAAATAGAACATAATGTTAATATAAACAAAAATACACATAATTCAATATACATTGACATTTATAATAAACAAATCCAAGATGTTCCCATAATTATATGTTTTAGTTGTGAAAGGTTATGTTTTTTAAAGCAACTTAAATATTTTTCAAATCAATTGTCAAAACAACTTTCTATATATTTTCAAATTCAAATAAAACCTAGTTCAACATCATACACATGTATAAGTTGCTTACATAATAATAGTGAAAATAAATCACCTTTATATCAAATACCAAATAAAATTTCTAAAAAGAATATTATTCCATAAACCCAAAAATTAACACAATTAAAAGAATGTCTTATTTCACCACGTTTTGCTTTTGTTCAAATTTATAAGGTTTAAGGGTATGGGCAATATAAGATGCATGGTAGTGTTATTAATGTCCTTGTAAATGTGGATCAAACTCAATTACTATTACCATATTTACCACATGATCGTGCAATAATATGTGTGTTTTTCAAGTAATGTCTTGAATATAAATCACTTTATATGTCAAGAAATGTTCATCCGAATATGGTGATGGTCATTTTATGAGATTTAATTGAAACACCATTATACAAATATTTTAATGTTATCATTCATCATCAATGGGCAAGTTTGTTTGCTTTGCATACAAGTTTATAATAATTTTACGAACGTTGAATACAACTTTATGCCAACAGTACGAATACACCATGAATCAATAAATGTGCATAAATTTATAAATTCATCGAAATATTCATATATTTCAATCCATGATGGTCATATGTTAATGATGATATATGACATCCACATGCATTTAGATTCCTTCAATTCAATAATTAGTGATGGTTTAGAATATATAACAACATCTTTTAATATTAATACACAAAAAAGAAAACATATTGCATGTGTGTATGAAATTCATTCATGTTCAATTTCTACATTCCTAAACAATCTTCAAACTATAATTCAACAATTTCCTAAACATTGTCAAATCATCATTATGGGAGATTTTAATGTTGACATTCTAAAAGACAATAACCAAGCAAAAAATAAACAAGAACAATTATCTTTCATGGATAAATTTTAATTAAAATCATAATTTAGTGAAAGCACCACAAAAGCCAGATCTCAATTAAACCATACACGAGCAAATGTCCTTGGAAATGAATGCAAATTTGGTATGACAAAAGTATATTGGTTAGATTTTCACAAACTGATTTACATTGCTTTCAAATTACCAAACACACTTCCAATGTATAACAAAAAACCATTAATGTCTTCATTTATTTTATGTGTAACATTTGTAAAAATATGCATGTAAATGTTGCAATTTTAACTTAATTAATTACTCTCAAAATGTTGGCACCTTGTGGCTTGAATTTGCATTTTTACATTTTTTTCATGGACCACATGCGAAACAAAATCATAAATATCAATAATAAGACAAAAAAATTTTTGAACAACTTTTTATCCACATGTACACCCATCGAACATCATAATAGAACACCTTTCATGAAAAACCTAAACCCAAAATGCAGCAAAAACAAATATAAGAATTGTCAAATTGTCAAACTTCGAACTAAAAATGAAATTATAAATAAAAGCTTTCCATTCAAATTATATCCATTCAATATTGATGTTTGTTTCAAACATCGAAATACCTCATGCACATTGTTAAAAATTGTCTACATTATTCAAGTTTTATGTCCGAGTTTGAAAAACTTGAATTCTTTTAAACAATATAATTATTTACGACTATATCTTCATTTGTATGGTTAAAGAAAAGACAATGGAATTAAAATTTCAATCTCTCAAACATCCACAACGAATTCTAAGATGGTTATTTCTTTATTATTTGGTACAAATGTGAAAGAAAAAATTCATGATCTTTCATAAAGCCATTTAACTTTCATCCAATATAACTTGAGTTGATAGTAGAACATTAAATGTAATACCTTGTTTTCAGGACAGATCCTCTCGTGGCAGAGCCACTTGTTTCACACAGGGTGCATACCAGTGTTGGACTTCAATTGGATGACTATTGAGCATCCCAAATTGGTTCTGGTATGGGAGCTTTTTCTTTTTGCTATACCGTGATAGGTACTTGTATTGGGTACTCTTTTAAAGACTTTCATATGAAAACCTGAATCCGGTTTTCAGGGTCTCAAACAAATTTGGTTAATTGGTTCCTCTTGTTCTTCTTCTCAGATGGGATGGGGCTGCTGTAGAAGCTCCTGTTGCTCTTCTCCTCACTTGGAGTTGCTACTCTTCTCCTCTTGGTATTACTTTTTTTGCTCTTACTTCTATTACTCTTCTTCTCTCTTTATTGCTATTACTCTTCTCCTATTATTATTATTTTTGTCTCTTTATTGTTTTACTCTTTTCCCCATTGCTCTGATTCTTTTCGTGTTGTTGTTACTTTTCTCATACGGTGTTGCTCTTTTCCTTTGCTAAGTAATTGAATTATTAATTATTTAAAATGATTTTAACTAATGAAATAATAATAATAATCAGGTTGTGAAAACCTGTTGTTATATATGAGAACCGCCCTATCTAAAAATCCTGAGAACTACCCAACACTGGTCTATACTGGGTAGCACAATATTTTTGCAAGTCAGATTGTTGTGCATCTAAACTACACAGAACATGACTGGGTGATGAAAGAAATAATATATGAGGTTTCGTGGTCAACATAAGATGAAAGAGAAAAAGCCTAATCTAGAAGTTTTTCCAGCCAGCCAACTTCATCTTCCAGCTTGGAGATTTGATAAGGTCATGAAATCTTGAACCTGGGTGTCTTGAGCAGTGTGGTGATGACACATGACCATTCTTCTTGTCCATCATTAGTGCGTGAAATTTACTCCTACATTACATAAGATCAAGAAGTTGCAGAACTTGACATTTTTCTCTCCCTTTCTTAACTCCTAGGCAAACAGTTTCGGAATGATGACAAAATCTGTCTATCCTCAAGAAGAACAATGATGTGAAGAATTGCCAACTCCAAGTGAAGTGACGAGTGTCTTTTTAAACTTTTAAGGCTACTGACTGCTTTTTGCATGCACACACTTTTGAATGACTGCAAAAGTGTTAGGGAGTAGGGAGGCTTCCCTTTCCATGGCTTTTTGACTCATCAATTCAAGGTTGTTAACTCTCCATAATAGTGGAAAAACAATCATGGATGAGGCCCCTAGTGCATGAACACACATTTTTAAGGATTTTCAACATGATGTGCATTTGTCAAGCTTGCAAGGTTTTGGGCTTATAATGTTCTTTGGGTAAAATAAGGCCATACATTATAGACTTATCTGTAAAGTAAGAAAAACACAGCACCAGAACCCTGAGTTTGGTCATACACAGGGTGAAAATTTTAAAAACCTTTCCTTTTTCCTGAACGCCTCCACTGCTCCTACATATATTTTCACTGCTCCTACCTGTACAACTACTATAATTATACTGAGATTTAATAAAATTTTCTTACTTTGTGGATACCACTGAAAGAGGGGATTGGGGGTGAAAGAGAGGGCGACTTTATGGTTAACTTTAATAGGTAAACTGTTTTCTCAATCCAATTTTTTTGGTACATAAGATATAGTTGGTGTGATGATGTTTCTTTCTTTATGAAGCATGCTTCCAAAACCCATAGTTCCAATTGAAACAACCATATTGTTAATTGGGGCAAAAGTCAAAAGCTCCTTGAATTTATCTTAAAGAATCAAAATATTGGACACTAACTACACACTCACCACACTACTACTACTCATGAAAAACTGTCCTTCTTGGTTTGTTTTCTCTACAATGGATTTAGTCCATCTGCTTCCCCAAATAAAAGAAACTTACTTGGGCTTGAATTAAGGTTTATGACTTTCCAAAGTTCTTTTTTAATGAATGTATAAGTTGATTATCAAACTAATTCTGTTGCCCATCTTGCCACCTTGACGAGAACAATCCACATTACCATGCCCGACATCAAAGACCTAGGCACCCTCATTCCTTTACAAGCTATCAATTTTCACCATGAACAAACTGAACTCTATCAACGCTTGTCCCTGTACAACTCCTATTGCCATGTACTTTCACCTCCATTTGAAAGTAAAAACAAATTGGGTTTGTACTTTGTACCAATGGAACTCTAGTCTGTAAACTATGGCCCGCTTTACACTAGGAGTCAAGGCTGGAATAGAAAACAAAACTTTTCAATGTGCCCCAAGTTACTAATAAATTTTGAACTTTAAGGGTGTGTATTGGCCCCAAGGCTGAAAAAAGGATACCATCCAATTTGGGAAGCCAATTTGTAACCCTTGGGGCCAAACAACAAGCCAAAAATGCTCAAAGTTGGCCCCAAGTTTGTTCCACCCTGACTCCTAGTGTAAAGTGGGCCTAATATTTGTCTTAGTATCTAGAAACCAGCAAGACTTGTATAAGGTGGTTATAATATTGCCATGGTATGGCTGAGTTGTGATGGCTCAATGGTATAGCCCCTGTCTGGAACCCTAAAGTATCATAAAAGGCTGTGGTTTCTCAAACCCTTTGGTGTGCCCAAGTGAAAGCTCTCTTTGCCACTGAGCTTGACTTGGGGGTCGCCAACAGCTTGTTAGTTGGGTCTGCCATCGTGTTCCAAAAAGAGTTGAAAATTTTCAAAATGTTCTCTTGATATGTCTGAAAGTTCGGAAAGAATATAACATCTCTTTGCCTAATGATATAAGAAAAATTTGAAAATTTCAACATGTTTTAAATATGTACAAATCTGAAAATACAAATGAACATTTCAAAAAGTTATTTGACCAATACACATTGTAGATAGGTAGTTTGATAGGAGTGGCAATGAATAGGCATTGGAATAGTGTGATATATGATTTTTTTGTACCTCCTCAACATATTTGTAATAAGTCGTACATAAAGTTTCATAACACTTTATTAACTTTATAAACCACAAGAGGTGTAGAACGATTTTTTTTTCCTTCAATTTTGTGATGTCGCTAAATTGTTGATAGTCCACAAATAAATTTAGCCAAAATGTGAAAATATAAAATTTGAAGCACCCATGATATTGTAGGCAATTTCGACAATTTTTGGCAAATTTTTTAAAACAGGAATTTACGACAAAATATTTTTTTTGCAAAATGGCTAAACTTAGCCCCCAAAAAAATCATTGGTGGAAATCCTTAAAGGAGGAAGGGATTTCACCAATGGTTCATAATTGCCTTTACCTATGTAAACCAAATCTGACGCTCTACACGTTGAAATCCTAAAATAGTTGAAACCTTTATAAGTGACAAAATCTCAAAATAAATATTCATAGTGCTGAAGGTACCCAAGGTTGAAAAATCAATTAATTCGGCATTTGGGTGCCAAAACAAACAACAATCTATGGTAAGGTGACCAAATTATATCCTTTTGATACCTGACATGCCTTGTAACAGAACTTTTAAACATAAGTTGAGACCAATATTGTTCCTTCTCATTGACAGGTATGTAGGCGATATGAATAGAGAAGGTAGGGTTTTGAAAACTAATGTTCCAAATTTCCTTATGGTTGTGAATTATTCAATACTAAGCAAGTGGAGTGAGAAGTGGAGAGTTGTTTTTTATTGTACATGAAAAGCTTGTTGGAGGATTGCTAACATATTGTTTCTGTTAATGACTTTCAATATCGAACTCTGTGAAGGACATATTGAAAATCAAGATAAAACCTCAAGAAATTCATTGTTTTAATTTTTTTCTTTTGCCCAAAATTATAACACATATTTAAATGCAATCTACCATTTCAATGAAGATAAACTATAATCACGCTGTATCAGACCAATATTTGTATTGGCTGGTATCAAACTTCAAAATTCAAAACTCTTGCTATTAACAATTGTTACTCCAATAATCAAGGGATTTAATACAAGCTGATATTTAATCTTAATTTTTTCAACCTACCAAGACCCTAGTCGAGGTTATAATAAGGAACTGGTCTCTTTTAAAGTATGGTCCACACAGAACATCGGTTTGTACCTTTGTACAACCTCCTTTCAACCCCGCAAAAGAAGAAGAAGTGGACACCAAGACACTAAATTGGAGGATTAAATTTTAGTTTTTTTGGGGCAGGAAGATGAATTGGAGATTTGACTAGTGTCTTATTATATTGGCTTCTGAACTGGGTTGGTGTAGGTCTTTATAAGCGTCTGTTTTTCTGATGTCCTGAAAGCTCAACTCTTGTGCTGCACAGTATGACACATTGGAAAACCAGGATGTTCACTATGGTCACAGCAGACAGCAGTTTGGTGTACTTAACTCTCAAACTGTCCATAGTGTTGCCAGTGTCACCTCTTTTCTTGTTTGATTTTGGCAATCAACAGAAGAGCATGCTGCACTAGCTTATTAAAACTGAGACCAGAAGAAAGTATACTGTGAACTACTTCCAAGAAGAAACTAGGCTACTAGCTCAAACCCAAATTGTTTTGGAAATAGAAACAAGACCTGACATGCAACCATAGCAGAACAAAAAACAGAGCAAAAGGACTCCAGAAGAAATCAAAACCATTTAACTTATAGCCAATAAACATGACCAAGCAGAGAGCAGCAGAGGGTTTTTTTTAACAAACAACAAAGGCAAGAAAACAAATAAGGCATTAAACTCCCCAAACCCTTTCACCATATGATGATGTATTATTTCTGGTAATCAAACATATTTCATTTTCAAACCTGACTTTCAAGCTGTTTTACAATCACTAACTGTGCATGCTTCTATATATGACTACAATATTGAAAATTTGTTTGCTTGTAAAAGGCTACTTGATTTCTATCTGTGACTCAAAAGATCACATCCATGGTTATATTGGCATCGTTGCAGTAGGTGTTAAAAGGCAAGGGCTGGAGGTGGAATCTCCCCCTCCAGCAGTCCTCCTGCTTTTAACAGTTTATAACAGGGCTGGGTATTGCCAATTCTGGCTCCCAGCAAGTCCTTGTGTGAGCCCCTTAGAGGGAGCTCATAAGAATGATGGGTGCCAGAATCAGCAGTACGAACCCCATTATCTAGTTCATTATCCTACGTTAAAGTTGGGCATAATGAGATCCTAGGGTATGGAACAACAGCTCCTATCTTTTGTAAAATAATCAAAGACCAACTTTGGCAGTATTACACTGCAAGCATTCATTATGGACATTTACCACAAATTATTTTGTTGCAAAGAAAAATGCTTAGTATTTCAACTGACTTGCGAAACTTCTGGGGGATGCTGCAAGCTACATGTCTATGCTCATGAGCTTGGAACAGAAGCACATATGTACTGGTACTGATTGGCAGAGGCATTCACAAACATGAATCTGCCAGATCTTTCATTTGTGAATGCAGATGAAAATCTAGTATATGAAGCTCATTTCATATTACTACTCACAGTTTTGTTTTGCCTTAAATCGTGTTCCAGTGAGAAATAAGGTCTCATAAATGCTCTTGTCTCTTCTAAAATTATTGTAGTTTGCGCTGAAGACAAGAGAACATGAAGACTACTAGGTACTACACTACTGGGGAACCCTAGTTTTCTAATTTTCATTTTTTTTCTGTTCCCTGGAGAAGGGTTTTTTTTTTAAATTTTTTTTACCCCCCCCAATCTTGTGATGTAGCCTACCCACACAGCATGCTGGGCTGGCTGATCATCCACAAGAGGAATTAGCCAAATTTGGCTACAAGTCAGAGAGGAAAGTTTGAAAATTTGAAGATCCCTGCTGCATTTTGGTGACCTGCTGGAACGTATTGTCTAAATACGGCGATTTCAGGGAAAAAAGTCCCACTTTGGTGCATTTTTCCCCCAAAAGTCCTTGGGATGAGTCATCACTGGATTTTTGGCAACCAGAAAAAAAAGAATGCTGGCCTGAAGTCGCGATATGGATCTTGGAAGCTTACTGCCACAAGTTAACAAATACAGAAGAATTCAATGCCTAAGGTGAACTAGCCCTTGTACTGGTACAAAGAAAGTTTAGGCTATGCCTTGGTCTTTTTCAAGTCCTATGGTCCATTGAGGGTTGGCTTGTGTAGTACTCTTTGTCTTGTAGTCAATTACTAGCCTCTCACAATACTGATGCCCTTCAGTTTATACCTGGAGTTGTTGTGTCCTGGTTGTGATATTGAAATTCTGTAGATAAATGTTGCCTTCCACAGCAACATGTGGCAACCCAAATGCAAATAACAGGATATTTTGCCATTTTGGAAATTGTATCACTCACTTGTGAAGAAACATTCAGTACATCAAGCAGAGTGGACTTAGTTATAACCCTACATTCAAATCACTTTTGCTGCAGGCAGTAGTAGGTATGATGGAGAATAGAGACTGGAATACTTGTAAATTGTTCTGGATTCATGGAAGTTGGTGAATGTAGACAACATGATAAATGCTGAGCTGGCAGCAGACTGATGACCACAACAATGGAGAAACATCTGAAAATAGTCATCCCATGACCAGATCCCCATGATGATAACTGAATTTGTAGTTGCTCATATCTTTATATGGCCAACACTGTGGAGCGCATTTGCTAACAAATTTAGAACTTGGAATTGTGCTACTCTGGTTTGGGAGTAGGATTTAGAACTCTCAAAATGAATTACAGTATTTGACCCTGTAAGTACAATGTATAACTTTGGGCATGTAGAATAATTGGCATAGAACTCTCAACATGGTACAAGTTATCTGTGGTACATTGCACAATTTGTGCTGTAACAGACTGTGGAGTCCAGAGAATTTGTCTTCCACATCGGGTTTTGAATCTATACATAGTGTGACTGTAACCATATCATTGGAAGAGAGTGTAGACTTTGTCAAGCCTGGGATTTTGTAGTTTATTGCGCACAGATGTGTGTTTGCTGGACAATTTCTTGAGTGATTATGATCATGTGCATAACCAACATTAATAGAAAGACAACGAGAGAGATCGGAGAAATAGTGGAAAACTTGACAAAAGAGAGTTTGGTATATGCTACTGAAACCTGATTTAGGATTTAAAACAGTAATTGCCTGGAGGGTTTGTATAACTTTCCTTCATGCATGGTTGACAAACAAAATTATCATAGTATCACCTATACTGAATTTTTTTGGAAACAAACATGATCACACCAACAAAAAACTTTTGAACTGAAAACATAGATCAGTACTATGCAACTTAGGGATACCTTAGTTTCTTGCAACTAGGTATTAAAAAATTGCAGTTCACCAGGCTTGACCACAGGTGAAGAAAGTTGGAGACAGAGTCTATGTCAGTATCCATGTCCGTAACAACAACAACAAATAGTGTCAGCCACCAAACCCAGTGTGCATGACACTATTTATATGGTTTTTTTTTCCTCTAGTCCCAACAACCAGGACACGGATCCCTATGATGAGCTGTTGGACAAGTTAAAATTGAAATTTCATATTCTTTTCCCCTTTCCATTTGTTACTATTGTTCCAACGTTTGCAATGCAGTAAACTTGTAAACATTGCACAAGCTCAACTAAATGCACACCATGTTCTGTATCCCTGACAGTTGCATACTTTGCACACACAAAACCGCTAACCAGCCAACCAATGTATGGAACCATTTGTTTTATTAGTTTGCCAAGTTGACTTTGGCAGGCATAAGTCCATGTCCACTTTACCAGATCATCAAGTCCACATTGCCAAATTGTCAATTCCATGTCATCAAAGTCACCAATTTGCGAAGTGCACATTGCCAAATGGTCAAGTCCATGTCATCAAAGTCACCAATTTGCGAAGTGCGCATTGCCAAATTGTCAAGTCCATGTCATCAAAGTCACCAATTTGCGAAGTGCATATTGCCAAATGGTCAAGTCCATGTCATCAATGCCACATTGCCAAGTCACCAAGCCGTCAAGTGCACATTGTCAAATTGTCAAGTCCATGTCATCAATGCCACATCATCAATGCCACATTGCCAAGTCACCTTCAACTTGCAGGTTGCCCATCAAATTGTCCAAAATTATGAAAGTCTACGGATGGCCCGATTCATGAATATTTTTTCCTGACCTTCTTGACTTCTATTTGAATCTCAAAAGCACTGTCCCAAAAAGAAGATTGCCCACAATTAAGAAATTTAGGTGGCTCCCTCATTCAGAAGAAGGGCTCACTTAGGTGACTTCTTCCATTGTGTTTCTACTCTCATCCATTTTTTTTGACTTCATAAATGAACATCCATGAAATACCAAATTCCAAATTTCACTATATGATTGGATGAATGGATGACCTTTTATTCATTCAATTTTGTGGAAAACATTTCTTGGATGAATTAATAGATTTTCATGAATGAAACTTCATGATATTTTAGGATGAAAAAAATTTCAAGAAATATCAATTTTAATTTTATTTCATCGATGGAAAATAGTTCTTTCATTGGTTTGTTGACATATGCATTAAAGGATTTAAGTATTAGTTGTTAGTAGGTTCAATTGATTGGTTAGTAAGTGAATTAATATTAATAAATGAATTAATAACTAAATTTGAAGGATCCTTTCACACAATCGATAGTCAAATCAATTTGAAAAAAATGCCACTTTAAATGGGTATTTGCTTTATTAGCTCTCAATTATTTAGCTGAAGGATATGCTAAATACATCCGGTATGTTAAATAAAAAATAGTCTTATCATATGATCTTACCATGTTCAATTGCACCCTCATCATTCCTCACAACTTGAAATAGTAAAATTAAAATTTTAAATAAGTATAAGATATCAAAAGTCAATGCAAAAAATAAAATAAAATAACAATGTCTTAAATATGTGCATATTAAAAAAAAAAGATAATGCTAAGATGAGAGAGAAAAAAGTTCCTTCACATAATATCCCCTCAAACAATACATTGTTTGCCATAGGTAATGTAAAATTTTAAACATTTGGTGTCCTCCTTGGGCAAAAATTGGGTCACGACATAAATTGATAACCAATTATTGTCATCAAAAGTTAATATTCTATCCCATTAGTTATCAAACATTTTGCAATTGGAAACATAAGGACATATGGTATTTTGTTCCACAGAATCTAGTGAATTAATAGACATGAGACCTTCAAAATACACACATTATTTTATGTTTAGTACTTTAAAAACACCATCATGTCCCCTTGCATTAGTCCAATTACTCCTTTGCTGTTTGTAGTGACTAGAAGAATATGAATGTAGTTTTAACATTTGACACCACAAAAATCACAAGACTAACCAACCACCTTCAATTCAGAATTACCCTGCTACTTATGATCAAACCAATTGTTCTGAACCAAAAATTAATTTGTAGGACATCAGACAACTACACACAACTAGTATCTCATTATCAACTTTTTTCACAGTTTTGTCAACCTAGACAAGACAATTCCTCCATCCCTACATCAAATTATGTAGAAGCACAACCAACTTAATTGGGATCCTCAACATGCCTAATTTTGTCATCATTTTCATTTGGACAAACCCCACTTGTTTTACTAGGGCATGCACCACATAATGATCAACTCATGCACAATATAAATCTTGGGTATTCCTCAAGACTATATTGTACATAAACTCACTCAAAACCTAAATCATTTTAACATGTGAATCAATTAGCAATTACTTCCTTAGAAGCTCCATATGAAATTCCAATAAGAGCAAGAAGTAACACACCTTCATTGTCTTCCTAAATTCGTTTTCTATCACATTCATCATCAAAAATAGAAAAATCACACTCCATGTACAATAGCAAAAATTGAGTACTTAACTTATTTGACACCCTCTTTTTCTTCTACCCTTGTGCCATTGCCATGTAACCTTGTTAAGACCACAACTGCAACTATATCTCCCGCTCACACCACCAAACGTGAGAAATAAATAAATAGTCACTTGCATAAATGTTCTCTTTGCATTTTCACCTTCACATGCACTTTCACATGAACATAAGAATGTAAGCATTGTTTGCACACACGAACTTTCACATCACTCACATCAAAGTTCTACAAATCTACCATAGACTTGGCAACAATTCAATTATTCTCTATTTTGGTGCAAAATTTAGTTTGTCACCCAATTGGTTTCATTTGTTTCAATTTTGTCCCTCATTAGAAATCTTGACCCCACTTTGCATTGAATCAAGGTTTGTGGTAATGAAGTTTTGTTACTTTATAGACCATTTTAATATTTTCCCTTTAAAAGAAGGTGGAACCAACATGGATGAACCTATACAATTTTCTTTTGTGTATTTCCCTAAACCAAAGATCTTTAACATTGGAGGTTGGTAGTTTCATTTTGGATGAAAACAAATGCCTTTGGAACTTGACATTAAACTTGTAATTAGATGGAAATAAGGTTTTATTGATAATTATGATATATTGATGTTTTTTCAACAATGTTACATGTAAAGTAATGCTTGAGGAGCAAGGAGTTTCAAAAGTAAGAGCCCATTCAAGGTGTAATTGAGGGGTGCTTAATTGCTTCATTCCAAAGGCATTATTGAATATAAAAAAATAAATGCAATTTTTGATTTGTTTTTTCGAAATATTTGGTGAGTACCCTTTGTGTATCACAAATAAATGATGCAAAATTTTTGGAAAACAAAATGCCCTTACTTGAAAGCATTTCATTTTCAAAAATGCCCCATGGAATTTTACATTCTGTAAGTGCACTAAAAAAATCTTGGAGGTTTTTACATATATTATATTCCACTTATTGAATACATAAGGAATTGAACATGGGGCATGGCATGCCTTACACCCATTGCAAACTTCACTAGTCACGCATCAAATTCAAACCCAAGGTCATCAAAACCAAGCATGGAAAAATGCACATGTTAGATTGGACCAAATTCATCATCATTTACTGGCAATTCTCATAGGGAAAAGACTATGCATTGGTGTAGGATTTGGGCATAAAATTTTGGCTTGAACTTGATCCAATGTAAAAATCACATCTAAAATATTATGTGTGCATATTATGAATGGGAATCTTCCATAGGAATGTAAGCATCTAGATGAAAAGTTCTAGATTTGGGAATGGAAGTTGTTAGTTTAACTTGCTACAAAAGGTAAAGTCATTCAACAGCGAGTTGCTTGTTTTTTATTGTTTAACATTAGGTTGAAATAAGCACCATGGGAACCCACAAAATCACAAGCAATTAAAGCAAAATAAGGTACCATGGGACACAACATAAATATAGACAAGTGAACAACACCCCATGATTTGGTAGCTAAAGTAAGAAATTGACTAACTTTGTGAATTCTATTGGAACTTTATGAAAATATTTGGGAGTTTAAAACACAAGTTGTTTGTAAAGCAAGCCAAAAAAAAATGAAGTCAAGGAAAGCAAGGACTTTAGTTACATCCATTGAATTTAAACTATTGAATACAAATATGTATACAATAATAGTAGGTGATTTTTTTAGGGTGACAAATTTTTAGCTATTTTGCAAAGAAAATTGAGAATGTTTTTGGAAAGTGTGTTTTTCAATGTAAAATGTGTTTTTTCATCAAAAAATCATGAAATTTCAATGACAATGATTTGTCAAAATTGATTTAGATAAGATAACTTTAAGTTCCATAAATCCTTGTTTGAACAATTTCAATAAATTGTCCTTTGGACAATTCCAAATTAAAATTTTGTTTAGTTGATTCCCAATTAAAGAAGAATGGAAAGGTGTCAACATCATGGTCACAAGCAAATTTTCAATATCTTTTGCACCAATTTGTATCCCATTTCTTTTCAATTGAATTTGAATTGTTCATTTAAGTCTAGTTGAACTTAAATTGAATAAAATTTGAATTCCATTCAATTCAAGTTACATTTAATATTATCTAATATTTTCAATTGAATGGAACTTAATTTTTTTACAATCATTCTTTTCATTAGTTGATGATCACTAGTAGCATGTAGCAATGTGGATCACAAATGCAAAATTATAAATAAAACACTAGTGATATAAAAACTTCAAACAAGCAACGAGTCACATAATGGCTTTGCCCTTTAAATGATATCTGCAAGGATGACAAATATTCAACATTAAAAGTTGCTGGTTAGAATGGTGAAGCCCAAGTGAAACCTTGAGTTGTGTGGAAATGTTTCTATACCTAGTAGACACCACATCACCTTAGAATAGGTATGTGGATATCAAACGTTGGCGCATTTCTGGGTGCAACACAATGTCTCTAGTATCTACTAGTAGTATTAAGTCTTACCAGAGATACTAGATACTAATACTAAAAAGATTCAAATATCTAAATACTAATACTAAAAATATTAGTATTAGCGTAGTATCTGAATGGCAGAGCCAACGAAAAAAAACACACTTCGTAGCAAGTACCCACGACGAAAAAACACGAAACCCTAATTGCTCAGAGGGACAACACTGGGCGTGCCGCGAAAGCAAAAGCAGTGCGCGCGAGAAGGAAAAAAGCTGAGACGAGGAGCGGATCTCAGCAGCACAAAGATCACAGCAGGGATTTTGGGTGGTGTTGCAGAGCAGGGAGCGATGCATTCGTTGATGTTCCGGGCAAATGCGGTGCTCACCTTCGGCATCACCCTGCTGGCTGCACTCTGTTGTTTGGCTTCTCTTTCCGACAACTTGCATTACACTTCGCCTTCCGTCGATCTCCAGGTATGCGTCTCAATCACTGTCCTAACGTAGCCGTTCTTTTTCAATCCCTCCTAAGGTTCCTGGCATTACTTTTCCTTCTCATTTATGCATCTAGTTGCTATGAGATGTAGTCTGGCTTTTCGAGTCTAGGTTTCCAGTTATGGTCGAATCCAAGGCTTTTGTTCCAGAGTGTCCGGTTTCTACGTGTGTGTGAGTGCTTCAAGGTTGGAATTTCAAGTCATTTGGCTCAAGTTTCCTACTCTTTGCCTCTAGTGTTGCTGAAATCTGCAAATTCTTGAAGAAGCCTCTCTGTCTGCATGCCCTTGGGGTAAATTTCAGGTTATTGCGAACTTGGGGCTGTTTTGTATCATCAATTTGACTTTGGAATGCGTGATTCACCAACATTTTGTTTCTGCTGTCAAATCTGACGTATTAAATTATTCTTATGTGCTTGTGCATCTGCAAGCATTTGGCAGGATTCAGGTGACCAAAACTTTGATGGTATGGATATTACAATTTCATGAAATCTGGTTGGGTTGTGGTGGAACAGATTTTGCATGTGGAATCTTTCCAAAGGTTACCAAATGGCAATGACGAGGTATATCTTTTTCCATTCTGTGTATGCTTTGTATATTGCTAATCTGTTCCTTCTGTCATGTTGAATTTTCAGCTTTATGTGGAACAATCAAGATGCTTGAAAATAATTCTAGCTTTCAATAATAACCACAATGGAGTGGCAGAATGAGTTTTCATGTATGCCCAGCAAAACCTGAGGTGTTGAAACCACAATCTTGCAAGCAGGGACTGTAGCAAGTGCACCAACGTATTAAGCCAGGTCCTAAAAATATGCACTAATTCTGATCCTTTTGAAGATGCCAAAGACAGCTGCTCAGTTGCAGTTGTTTGCAGTCAATTGTCTGTGGATCAGCTCATTTGTCGTGGGAAATCACCATTTGATTGCAGGTGAAGTTAATTTTAAATATTACAGCAGACCTTCAATCATTATTCACATGGAATACAAAACAGGTATGGCTGTTGTTCCTTGCACACTTGCCATCAAGGAATAGTTACAAAAAGCTATGGAGAATAATTGGTTGACAAGCTGTGGCTGCTGCCTTGATTCCAGCTTTTTGTGTTTGTTGCTGCTGAGTATGCAACTCCAAAGAATGTGCTAAACCAGGTGAATTTCAAATCTCAATTTAAACTTCTTCATTTATTTCTCTCAGTATTGTTTGGGTTATAACCTTTTGAGTTAACTTTGTAATGTAAATTGAAAGTTAGTGTCACTCTAACTATTGTTGCCTCTTGGTCAGGTATCTTTGTGGGACATTATTGTGGAGAGAAAAGAGAATGCCACCATTTGGCGTCGCACTCGCAATAAATACAGCTTTGTTGATCAGGTTAGTATCTTGAACTCAGTTTTACTCCTTGATTGCAGCATGTTCATAGGCCTTTATGCCAGCTTGTTAAGCCAGGAACTTGAGAGAATTAATTCAAAGGAGGTAATTCTATCCACAAGCCATCATGCCTCGATGGGATTCTGTGACTTCAGTTAGGTAAAATATTCCACTTCTTGAAGCTGAGACTTTGGCAAACGGGACTTTCTTGTCTCAACAGACCAGCATTTCCAGAGAAAAATTAGATTCAAACCCTATGTTGGTCACATTTTGATCTCTGATTTTGAATTGCATTGAACGCAACACATCCTTTGTTTCAGAGCCTGAGGTGAAAAATTGGTTTGCTGAAATGTTTTTGTCGAGTTTGTGGACTGACTTCTTGGATCCCACTCTTTGTTCTTTGAGAAGCAGCATGTCAAAATGTGTGGTTGTGTCATGTGATGCAGGGGAATAACTTGCGGGGTCTTGATTTCAACTTAACTATGTACTGGAATGTAATGCCTCTAACAGGCGCCATGTATACTGGAAAATTTGTTGTTCCTGGTTTTAAGCTTCCTCAACAGTACAGGTAGTACGAGACTGCTATCTCATGTGTCTGCATCTTATTGTGAGCAGTTCTCAAGGGAGAGGTGACTTTTGCTCCTCTGGTAGTTTCTCGGATTATAGATGGTCTTGTAAAACATTGCAAACTCCAGGGTTAGACATCCCAAGCAATTATGAACTTGTAGAGACAGTTTTTTCTGAAGAGAGATGCTTAGTACTCTTCAAATTTTAGCTCATGCTTGCAATTTGAATTACCACGTTTGAGAGTGCCAGTCCTTCATACATTCAATGTCTCCATGAGAGTTTGAATGGGGTTCAACCACTAAATTCCAGTTACTATGCATTTCAAATAGCTTTCAGGTGCAGCTACGTATTGACTGTGAGGTAATGTAGAGATATATCACTCTGATCATATGGAAAGTTTTTGCGAACTGGCGAAATCCATGGTTGCATTGGTGTTTGATAGTCATGACTGTGACGATGGAGTCTTTGGTGAACAGTTAAAATGGTGTATCTTCCCTTTGAAAGATATAGTCAAGCAGACAGAAACTGTGTGGCACAAAGGCTCCTGTAGTTGGGGAAGTATTTCATAGACATTGCAGAAGTTTTCTCATAGCATATGAACCGTGTTGCAGTGTGCCAAGTTCTTGTGCAATCCTGGGAAAGGTTGGAGATCTTCCTTTGTGACTTTGGATTGGATGCACATCTCATTCCTAGAACATGACCAAACACAAGCAAATAGGTTCATTACAGTGCGTTAAGCACCAGAATACAATGAGAAATCTCTCGCTCATAATAACAATCTTTAGTGTGCATTTTCAGTGAATACCTTATCTATAAAGTGGGGCCAAATTTCCACCACACTTAACAGACTACAAGGAAATTGATTCAATGAAATCCTTTACTCTTTCCCATTGAGCTAGCCCAACTTCAGTTGTGCTCTAGCATGCTTGGTGAAACACTTCGCCAACACAAGTTTCTATTAGTACAAACCATTCTGTAAACTTCTCTGCAGGTTTAAGATGCAAGTTTTCAAAACAAAAAATGGCTGTGCAAGTGAGCAGTAAAAGAGAGAAAATAAACTAAAGCTAACACTGTCACCTTGTGATGCTGCCTCTGTTTCAATCCATTGCACTGTGGGTCTGGCAGACCAAGCTAGAAGTTAGGTGTGTTGTGCAGGCAGTGCACAGACATGTTTCAGTCTCTAGGATGCACTCCCTCCCCATTTGTGCTCTATGGATGGGCTGCTTGCACCACTGATGAGTACTCACACTCCCTTTATATTGTTGACAATCATATTCTTCCCCCAAAACACCAACACGGTGAATATGCAAAGAAAGTTGGAGAGGTTGAAAAATTGGGTTGCCAAGAGTGAGTGTGCACGTGATGAAGCTTTGTCGAGATTCACATGAATGGACAGAGGCTTGGATGGATGAAATCCTCACACCTTTCATGTTGATGTTTGGCTGAATGCAAATGAACCTCCACTGAATGCAACCAGCCTTTCCCACCTGATAAAATTTACTTCTTGCTGAATGCAAATGAATTTCAGGGTTTTGTCCTGCTTTGCAAGTTCATTGATGTGAATACATTCCTTCTTTCTGGGGTTTGATAGTTAATAGCTGTGCATAGAGCCTGAGAGTTCATCAGACAGAATGCCTACTGCAGAACTGATCAAAGCATTGAAAAAGGCAACAAAAGCTTCATTTAAATTTCAGCATCCAATTGCAATAGCCTTCCCGGCAAACTAGAACCCTAGATCAAGCCCATCTTGATTTTAGGTTCATTGAAAGGAGATATGTCTTCTCAGTGCAACAATTCACTTGATTTGGCCTGGAACCAAAGAGCATATCTGTCCAAGTTCCCATCATCAGTTTGCAGGTATTGAAGCATCAAGGTGTTTCCCCCACAGGTTGTGCATAACTTTGAGTACACAAGCTATGAGTCATCTTGTCAAGGATTGCTTAAAAGCCCATTTCAGTTTTTGGGTGGCACTATTGACTCCCATATGCTCTCTCCAACTGCTTGCACCTCTTCTGCCATTCTTTGCAACATCCCTGGAGCCTTGACTGCAGAGTCAACTGACTCTGGTGTTAAATTGTCACTTCCTGCTCCTCCTTTTAATTCCATACTCTGCATTGAGTCAACAATAGAATGGGTAAATATCATCCATAGCGTTCAGTCTTTGCAATCTCTGGGGGTCTGATTCTATTCTGGAACCATTCCTTTGGTTCAGGATCAACCAAGGGTTTCACAGGTTTTATGGACCATTGTGTGGAAATCTTGAAACTAGCAAATATATCTATTTTCGAATTGAATGCAGAACACCTTGAAGTTCATGTCCAGGCGTGTATTACATCTGAAAAAAATTCTTTTGTTTTGCATTCAAATCAATAAACTTGACTTCTTCCAGGACTTGATACTGTTCACTCTCCCTTGATGGCTTTTGCTGTGTTGATTGCACAACAACTTTGGTTAATTTACTTCCTCCTCTCTGTCTCGACTCTCCACTCAACACACATATCTACCCATAGTTACATCTTCTGCTCTGGTGCTCTGCTGCCAACACAACCCAACAGGAGCTGGGCTCGTTGCCCCACATTCTTTGGCTGTTCCAACATCTGGATTGTGATACTGCCAAGCTCAATTTCTTGCACTACATCTTCTTAACGCACCCTGAAAATTCATCACGCTACAATAATGTGGATTCCCCCTCATTAGAGATGTGGAATCTGAAAAGAAATCCCGCATACGCTTGTGGCACTGTAGGGAGGATTCATTCTCTAGAATACAACTCTTGAAGAGATAAAGCTCACCTTGGAGTCGGCAACTGGTTTGAAAGTCTCGTCCTTCATGGGGTTAGATGCACCCGCAGTCTCCTCACTCCCTTTTCTAATCTCTGCCATTTCGTTTGAAGCCCTATACCAACAGAACAGCGGTGAAACAGCCTCTAGCGATGATGGGGGTGCGGGAACAGGTTTGCTAACCAAAACCTTCTATCTACAACAAGAGAGGAAAACCTCGCCAAAATCCGTTGAATCATTAAGAGCTCGTTGTAAACCTCGGCAGAATCGTTGATTCCCTTGGAGCTCCTTGCTACCTGCCAAAATCGTTGAATCAGAAAGAGCTCCTTGCAAACTTCGCCAATATCGTTGAATCAGAAAGAGCTCCTTGCTAACTCCGCCAAAATTCGTTGAATCAGTAAAGAGTTCGTTGCAGTGTGTTACTTCTCAAACAGATGGTTAGGTTTTGTGGTGTGCAGCCTACCTCATCATGCAAGACAAAATTACGCCATGCGCACAAAACTTGGCTGATATTTTGTGAAACGTACAAATGATTTGAGTTCTGCTAAATGCAGCTGTGGACTCTGCAACAAGTTAAACGCAGTTTATTAGTCTCCAATACAAAGAGGACACGCGTTTGGGCATGCTGGTGCCTAATAAGTGGTGCTAACTGAAGAGAAGGTTTTCTTTGTGTTTATTATACGATTTCCCAACGTTCATCCATTATCCAACTTGTTTGGATTCAGTTTCTCAAAGTTCATTATCGTCAAACCTCTTTTTGGATTCAATTTCTCAAGGTTCATCTAACTTTTTCCAGATTTCAACTTTCATCCATTGTCAGATATTTTCAAATAAGTTTTTACTTTTTCAAAAAAATAAAACGTTTTACGAAAGATACTATTTGGAAGAAATTGACCTTTTCCCATAAAGATTCAATAGTTAAAAGAGTTAATCATAAGGAAAGTACATTTTAAAAACCTTTGTATTTAAAGTTGGCTGATTTTAGGAAATTGAGCTTGGACTTAAATCTTGTTCATCTTCATTCCCCTCTTCACCATCTTGTTCTTGTGACCTCTCGCAAAAAAGTTCCTCAGGTTGCCCAATACCAAGCAAACAAACATGGAGTGTGTCACACTGTGGCCTTGTCATTTACATTAAAAAGTATTTTAAGGAAAAAGTAGAATTATGAAAACTCAGATATTTCAACGTGCAAAAATATAATCTAAAAAAAGAAATCCTCTAAACGAAACCAAAATCCTCCAAGATATCATAACTCTATAACTAATCTCAAGTTTCAACACAAGCCAAAATATCATCTTTCAAAAACCCTCATATAAAAATAGACCTATTACTCAGGGGCCAAAATCCATTAAGCTACTATACTCTATAATGAATCTAAACACAATATCCTTGCCTTGGTACGCAAAGGCCAGCAAATGTAGGGGCTCTCCACCAAAAGAAATTACAATAACAACAAGCAGCTTGTCACTGAGTGGTTCTCAGCCTCTGCCACTCAGCGTTTTTCCTGGACTTTTTGACATTACTTTGGATGGTTTTTTTGATAGAAAGGTAGAGTATTTTTTGGTGAAATTGATTTTTTTTTCTCACACAGGAATGGCATAAGTAATGAATTATTTTGATCCTTCTAACTAAGATGACTTTTTCTTTTTCGAGTGCAAATGGCGGCTATGCAAAGATAAATAAAATATGAAGTTGGTGAAAGTCCATTGCAAAAATGCTTTTTTTCACAAGGTTCGAAACAGACAAGAAGATCCAGCCTAAAACATGAAATGACGCTCAAAACTTCAAAAAACCTGAACTACCGTATTTAACAAAAAGATTGCTTCTCAAAAAGATCACAATTTGGATAAATCCCATCACTTTTTAATGTTATTGTGATTTTTCGTTAACAAAAAGATCACTACAGCTGGATTACATTTCAAAAAAAACGCCCTTGGAAATGCCACTTCATTGTAGGAGTGTGGTGTGAAAAGAGGTAGTCTTGACTCTGGTTAGACCTGTGCTTCTGGGTTCCCTTGTGTCAAGTAAATCAGTGTGACGGCGCTCCATAATGGACTGCATGGATTTGCATGGCTCTTCCTTTGAGCTGTGCATCGGAATGGGTATGGCGGCTGGTATTGATGAAGTCGAACGGCAAGACGGCGAATCCCGGGGATCGGATTGGATCAACTGGAAACGTTTTGGAGAAGCTTTGGGAAGAAGCTGGGGACTTCGGAGGGAGGAGAGGATTTTGAGAAGATAGATAGGAGATGGCAAGGAAGATCAGGTAGTCAGTACAGTTGGTGAGGAAATAGATCGGGATTTCGGGAGAATGTGTTAGCTGGTTGTGATTTTTTTCCGCTGCGATCGATAATCAGCTAGTACCAGGACTATGTTTTGATGATGTTCAAGTACCTAGTTCCACAGTGCTGGTAGATTTTGGTGAGCAACAGAGAGGATGTGGGTGCTTGTGCTGTCGGAGGAAAAATGTACATATCAGACTCGGAATGAGGAAATGTATTGATTTCTGTTTGTTGTTTTGTGTGAGTGGACTCTTTTTGCTGAATGAGTATTGGGTTCATGTTGGGATGCAATTCGATCATGGAGCTCAACAAGCCGAGCTCGTGTGTTGGGTCTCTGGGTTGTGTGTGTGTGTGTGCACTCTGGTGGGTTTGTAGTTCAGACTAGATGTGCTCATACTAGGACAGTGGCGAGAGGAATCCAATTGTCTTCTGGGTTCCCTTCTTTTTTGGTCACAGGAGATTCTCAAGATTCTCGTCGATTCTGGGTTCTGTGGAAGTCTCCGATGAAGTCTCCAATGAAGTTTTCAGTTGTCGTGCCGCATGCGGAGTCCGTGGCGGAGTTGAGGACATTCGTCGTGGAATACCATACTTGGTCGTCACCTGTCATACCTGAAAAAATGAAGCGGTTCTTACTGACAATCCCCGAAAACAAGAAATGGGTGGAAGCTCAAGAGAAGCGTCACAAAGCCGAACAGAACGTTAAGGACGTTTCACGCTTGGTTCGTCGTGAAATGTTTCCGGAACTTCACCCTGAAACTGTCGAGTTGGGCTCGGCGGCAAGCTCGGGCTTTGCCCCGAAGGAGATCGTGATTGAGGCTCGTCAGCGGCAACTTCACCATACATTGATGAAAAAGCTCTTGAAATCCTTTACAACAACAAGGAAGCAGACCATTGCTCTGTATCGTACAAGGACTTGGGAGCAGAAATCGAAAGCCATATTTTTTTACTTTCACAAGTCTTTAGGAAACATGGACCAAGAACTGACATGCTCTCTCTTCTCGATCAACGTCATGACCTTTCAGAATTGGATCAAGCAGAAAAGGTATTTCGGTAAATGGGTCCACTATGTTGAGGCTTTTAAAGTCTCTGACATCCTGCCTGACGTGCTTGCCACATATCGAAAGGATTACGAAGATGTGGACGCTTCAAGCCAGGTGCAGATCGATTCAAAGTTTCGCAATTCCACTCCAGGCCATCAGTAAGTCTCGACCTTATCTGCCGGTACTCGTCAAAAGAATCGGAACGCGGCCGGGAAATCTGACAACATCACATATCTTCTCCAAACAACCAAGACTGTCGGTTCTGGAAGAAAAGTGAAATACACCCAGCAAGAAGAATTCCTTATCTCGACTGTGGTGATGAAATGGGAGACAGGCAACCCATTGAGCAAGTCGGCAGCCTACGATCTTCTAATCTCTACGTTTGGTCATGAGCAGGAAGCGGAACGCACTGAATGGGAGGTGAAGATGAAGATCCATTCGGGGCATATATCTCCAAGCCTTTCGCAATGGGTCGCCAGAGTTCTTGAGAGACATCGGTTTTCGATTCGGAAGGAATCAATCTCCCAGACAGTTCCTGTCAATTGGTTACAAATTTGTTTGGATGCGTGTGCCTTGATCTGTAGCATCATGCGATCTGCTGGTGTGACCCGTTTGGTCAATGCCGACGAAATGTTTCTTCAGTTCTACCCGAAAGAAACCTATTTGGTTGCTCCAACGAATGCACGACGAGTTGGCTCCAACCGAGCCGAGGATGCCAAGAAAGGGTGCACTGTGATGGTGGCATGCGAGATGTTCCAATCTCAAATCATTGCCCCTATGATTATCATGACTGGCCAGCCTGACGGGACGCTTTCAAGGCGATTCTCTTCTTGGGATGGGCCTAGCAAAGTCATGTTCCATCCAAAGCATTGGATGGACAAAGACGGGTGCTGCACTTACTTGGAATATTTGGCGTCGTGTTATCCAGGCGAGAAGGTTGGTTTGATTTGGGACGCGGCTTCTAGCCATTTCTCAAATCAAGTCAAAGAGAAAGCTGCTGACCTGAACATCACTTTGGGAGGTATTCCTCCTGGGTGTACTAGTTTGATTCAAGTATGCGATCTGATCGCCAACAAACCGATCAAACAGGCCTTCAAGACGCGCTACGTCTCGTGGAAGATTGCCTCTGATCCTGGTCCTGGAAGCAAATACAAGTTCGATCGAAAGGACGTCATTTCTTGGCTCGAACAATCGATCGAAGATGTAAATGCCCGCATGTCGACTCGCTCAGAGGTTGCAAAGGCCTTTGTTACCTACGGGCAGGATTTTCGATGTGCAAATCAGTCTACACTGGTTGAATACTTGGCGAAACACGAGGAGAACGGTGTATATCAATCACTAATCGACAATCAGCGATCTTTGGACCTGGAATAAAGCTTTTCCCACTTGTTTTAATTTTGAAAATGGTGCGTCAAAAGTTCACAAAACAATCACAATTTCTGGTCAGAATCGGTCACTTTTAATGTTAACTCAATCGCTATTTGAAAATGCCTCAATTAATCTTTTTGTTAACTACGGTAAACCACTAAATTGACTCACACATCAAAACTCAATTCTGCAAACACATAGACCTAAAACAAGTGCAAGATATTTTTTTAACTACAACTGCAGGCAACACGAATTCTCATAGAGAAGGAAGTACAAAAAGTAAGTACAATCCTTTTTCAAGGGACATCACCTAGTCCTCCAATGAATCAACACCCACACATGAAAGAAACAAAATACCCTGAAATCCATTTGAATTGTTTCTAAACATTACAAATATCCCATTCTCAGACTAAATCACCAGGGTCCTTGAGTACAAATCTAACATTTTGCGAGCTCAATATGGTCACTAAGAGGCCTCACTCAAAACTAGAAGGTACCACTGGTGTGGGTGCCGGTTCACCTTGGGCTAAAGATTTTGTGAATTCACGTAACACAAGAAAAGATAATGTAATTCATCCCAATAATGACTGTGAATAGATGCACACTTCATCTATACAATGACAATTAAACCTTTAACCTTGCAATGCTTACTGTTTACAATTTTACGTCCGTTTGGGACCAGAGAGTCCATTAAACAAAAGGTAGATCATGGAGGATAGATTGTCCTTTGGTACTAGCAGCATGCCACAAATTTGGCCAGGGCGACCGTGTTCGTAGTCTACATGAGTTCAACAAGAGTGCTTGTGTGGGTGAGGGGTAGGGTCGAACAAAAGCGTTCCCTAACTTTTTGTGTATTTGGACAGATAAGCAGCAAGTGCTCTTCATCCTTTACCTTCCCCAAGTTGCAACCTCAACAAAGCCTCTCTGTGTATGGCACGCCCTTTCACGCATCTAGCACTGCTTCAAGCTGCATGTTGCCACGTCGAAACCGAGTCAGAGCTTTCTGCAGCTGGACACAGTTGATGTCACACAAGTATCTTTTGCTTTCGTACAACATACCCTTGAAGCATAAGTATCTTGTTTGCACGTTGGTCCTAATCTTGCGGCTGGTAAAGAGCTTTTCAATGAAAGCCAGTCGCATATTATCCTTCACCCTTTTTACATTCAACATTGTGTGTGAAAAACCTGGAGGGGGTGGGATCCCAACCTCCTGGTTGATCGGGCTTCTCATCGTAGATCTACCACCAATTAGCTACACTAGCCTTGTTAGACAAGTCGGATGTATGTGTGTTGACCCAGGAATTGTTCGTAAGAGTAGTTCAATAGTCCTTGCTTGGAGCGCACGAGTTGCTACAAGCTGAAGTGTCGTTTCTAGTGGTGACTGAGCCGGAGGTAGAAAACTTGCCATCTCTTGGGGCTGATTCTAGAGTAGCTATTTTTTCATGGATCCAGCCCAACGTTTCTTTCCCGCAACAAGCATAGTGAGCTAGGCTTCCCATGCCTTTCCTAAGATGCGATCTTTAGTGACTATGCTTACACGATTATAGTACAACAATGCTTGTCCCCATGCAAAGTGTTCAAAGGGGAATTTGTCAAATTCTGCCAGCACGATGGATGTGCTGGTTGTTTTTCGCACCCCGAGTAGGAACTTGAGGAACCCTCGGTACACTACTTTAATAGCCTCTATTTTTTTTGGAGTCCACCCAAATCTCATAGGCGTAACTTGTTATGGAACGCACCAATGTGTTGAAGAGGTCATAGCGTAACTTAACATCCATAATACGTAGTTCTACATAGTCGGTTCAGTGCGAATAGTGAGAGCCTACCGGCAGCTGCTAGATGTTCCACTGCACTATCTAGGTTTGGGGTGATCCCCAAATAATTGAAGGTCTATACACGCTCAATAATGTCACCTTCAAACATAAACTTTTGACAACAAAATTGAACACCATGACTTTTATTTTTTTCATGTTCGCGGTAAGTCCACGTTTAGCACAGAACTATTGAAATGTGTTTAATTGTTGTTTTAGTCCCACCTTTGACTTCGATGTTAAAGCAAGGTCATTTGCAAAAAATAATAACCATATGTGCACATCTACAATGAACAATGAGCAAAGTGACCAATCTATCTAGATGACTTTAATTTCTATGTGATGATCTAAACTATCATTAGTATCATGTAAAGACTACCATGGCATGAAAAAAAAAATCTCTACCAAGATTTCATTTTTACCCCATTTATTTTCCTTTCTACTTTTACCACCCATATTTTTTATGATAAACATTTTGACCATTTTTAGTCGCCAAAGAAACACTGCTACCCCTTATGACAAGTTTATTAAACCAGCACCCCTCAGAAAAAGGAAACTATCCCCGAAATTCCCAAAAATTTAACTCACAACTTACACGGTAACAATCAGCTAACGAATGCTGAACATTCATTGAAATGTGGGACCAAATGAAAACTACGTTACTCTGGTAGTCTCTCCGTTACAGGCAGGGTTTTTGTTTCAATTTTTGGACATCCCAAATTTGGCAATTTTTTCCAAAAAATTAGGAAAATTAGTCATATTCACACTAGAAAAACAGAACTACAAATTTTATTTTAATTTAATTTTCTAAGAATGTTTTTTTTTCCAAAAAAATGACTGGGAGAGCCAAGAAACATGAAGACATGAAGATCTCTGTTGCCACCATCCCATTGTCTTTCTCCACGTGCCTCGTCCTCGCAAGCAGATGCCGCTAATAGGTTTCTGCAGAGCCAGCACGTGGCGCAGAAACCACTATCCAAGTACCAGTCGACACTCGTCCCCCTTCTCTCTTCCCTCTTCGTCTCTTTCTTTTCAGGGAAGGTTTGATCTTGTCTTTCTGGAAGCCCACGGAACAAAGTTACGATATTTTGCAAACTCATTTCCTTTTGCCTTCAAGAGCTCGACACTTTAAAGGTTTCCCTTTGTGATTGTTTTGGTCAAAACATTCAAGCGAGTTGCTGAACTGCAGTGCAGACCTAGCTTCCGATTAGTTTATGACGAGTGTTGGTTTTTGTGGTTGTTATCGACTATAGTGGTGGTGGCAGAGATTCTGAAAAAGCCTCAAAGGAGCAAAGAATTGTTGACGAATGTGGTTGGGCTTTGAGCTGTCTTGTTGTTGTGAATGAACGGTCCATGAGTTTTGTTTTTTTTTGGGAGCACAGTCTGTTGATGTTGGAGGACTGATTCTGTTGGAGATTTGAAGAAGTTCCCGCCAGGTTTGGAGTTGTGTGGGTTTTTCACGTTTGGTAGATTTGGTGTGTAGAGTGGTCGTAGAGATTGTGTGTGCCATTCCGAGCTCTTCAGGTTTTACAGAACAAATGGCAGAACCGCTTCGATCCACAGATGGCAGGTTGACAGAAGAGGAAGGCAAGGACGGTACTGAGTTCCACAGTGATCAGTCTTCCGGCGTACATGTGGAGTCAAAAGTAGAAGGTAAGATGAGAAGTCGTCTTGTGCTGTCAAGGTCCTCTAAGAGAATGGTTTGAGAGGGCAAGAAGAATATCAGGAGCGAGTTTCGTTGACTCTGGATTTCATTGTGAACTTGTCGTGTTCTCTACATCGTTCCGATTTTGGATTTTCTACTGAATTTCTTGTTCGGTGCAGACGACGGCAATCACTCAACTCTGGGGCAGAAACTCAAAGGTAGATTTGCGGACGCTGGGGACCGCATGAAGGGCAAGGAGAGCTCAGAGAAAGAAGACCCGCATCCCGAACTTGGCAACTTGAGACCGGCAACAGGGAGTGATGATAGTTTTGGATCCAATCCTCAAACTGAAGGGAAACAGCATGGAGGGGTGCCAATAAGTGTGATAGCAAACGATAGCATCTCTCAGGGCAAACCTGCAGGTTGAAAATCGGAGATGGCAAGAAGGATTGAGAATTTGGTTTAGTTCCGTTCTTCTGTTTCCTAGACTTGAAACTACTTTACTCTTTGCACGCATCTATGTTCTGAAGTTTGAAGCCTTTGTAATGAATTTGGTGCAGAGACAAAGACATCCAAGTCGGTAATAAATGAGCATCCATCACTGACAACAGAGGTGACCATAGAGAACGAGCCTGCACCTTCTATGATCCAAAAACTGCGAAACAAAATCTCTGAGGCAGAGAATCATCTGAAGGGAAAGGGTACTTCGGAGGAGGAGGATCCTCATCCAGAGCTCGCATATACAAGACCAACACCACAAGAGACAACACCTGGGTTCTTTTCCAAATTGAAAAGCAGCTTTGGTGGAAATAAAAAGGACAGTGCGAAAGGGAAGGATGGCTCAGATGTGCCTTCAGAGGTAGACATATCCAACACACAACCAGCTCCTATTTCTCTATCTGCATTTTCTAAGTTTGGGGGTGATGTGTAGACTGCATTTTATTCAGTACTATGTCACTATTTTGTTTTGTTTTCAATTGTGGATCGTGTGAGGAAGGGTGGAGATGGTAAATTGATCCTGAATTTCTGATGAATCAGGTTGATGGTGGTACACATCCAGCAGCGCAAGAGGCACAAAAGGGTGTTGACAGCAATGAGTTGGGCACCGGTTATGAAGAGGGTTCAGATGGTTCCATACCCTGAAATGTAATATCTCATGATCAAACCAGACTAGCATAAAAGCTGATTATGCCTTTCCCTTCTCTGTGCAGCATCTATTCACTTCTCATGTCAAGCTCATTAGTTACTTTTTAGAAACTTATTTGCCATCACAATGTGTGTGAAATTTTTTGGCATCTGGAATTTCATTTCACAGAACAAACCTATTTTTCGATATATATTGTAGGCATCTCTGTTATGAGGGCAGTCGCTTACAACATATCTCACAAGGTGATTAGAGGAATCTGTAACCTTATCCATGAGCTCATGGTTTATGTGAGTTCTGTATGAAGTACCCCGGGATATTGTAGGTTTTGCTTCCATCACTCATTGAATATTTGGAGCAGCACTCCAAGTCAGCTTGTTTGTATCAGCCACCCAATAAGTACTCACTCATTGACCACAAGCTCTTATGCAAACAGTGAATGTGTCAGTGTGATATTTGGTATATAGATGTGAAGGCCTGCTTTGGTGTGGGTTTGTATGAAACTTCTGGAATGAAAGAGAAGGGATTGTAAAGACAGTAGTTTCTAAATTTGTTGTTGTTTGGTTTCTTTTGTACATCCGCTCAAAACATTATAAATCTTCACTGTCAATAATTTCCATTATGTATGGGAAAATGAGGAGTCACACGAGGATGTGGATCTGAAAGTGAGGGGGTTAATAATGGTTGAATGATATGGATGGTTGCTAAACAATCTTGTCTGGCTTAGAGCTCCTAAATGTTGTGCTTTGATGAGGCATTTGGATAGGTCCTCTAGGTTTTCAGGCCTGGGAAAAAAGACTTGACTTTGCTGCAAGGAAAACTTCCCCACAACACCTAACTAGACTTGGTGCAATTGCCTTCAAGCAGATGGCTTGGTTCTCTAAGCTAACTCTTTGGGGAAGTATGTTCTTCAAGCTGTTCTTTAGGGGGTTGATCTCTGTTTTGGTCCTTGGATCATGCTCTTTAAACTTGCTGCTTTCTTTGATCTTGTACATGTTCAGTGGAGGAGTCTGCTATTGTTGCAATTCAATTAGCCTTGTTTAGTGGCTCTGGCCAGAGGGAAGTGACATCAACTGTGATTTTGGCTTGAGCTGAAAACCAATTTGTGGGTAATTGCTAGAGACTTAACTATAATCTCTACACTACCACTATTTTTGCCAAAAAATTCAGTTTGCATTCAAGTTATTTCACCATGTTACACCTTTTCATCACTTCTGCGATTTTGTTTGAACCTGCCATAAAGAGTGGATCTGTTATGCAATGAGCCTCTTATTCTCATTGATGGTCAGAGGTTTCTGTAAATTTTCATTTGTTGGCAGTTTAAATCTTGACAATTCTTTGACCCAATCTCAAGGCAATTTGAAAGATTGAAAACAGTGCTGGTGCCTAGTTTTTGTCTGGAGAAATAAATCTCAACTACGGCAACGTGAAAATGAACTGAAGTAAGTTGATATCCAAAACTGCTGTAATTGAGAATAAATTTCTAAAAACAAACCAGAGTTCTATCTTTATTAACCTTTCAGTTCAAATTGTGGTCAGATTCTTCTACCTGAGAATTCACAAGATGGGCCTGTAATGATTGATGTATATAGCACTAGCTAAAACACAAACTAAGTACCTCAACACTGAAGATTCTTTTCTCCAGTACCTGCTCAATGAGGACTGATTATCACAATTTAAGCCTCTAGCAGCTGACTATTGCAGGATAATAAAAGTAGAACAATAAATTGTGCAACTTGCAACACCAGGCTTCCTC
This sequence comes from Sphagnum tenellum, assembly GCA_963921925.1. Taxonomy (NCBI): domain Eukaryota; kingdom Viridiplantae; phylum Streptophyta; class Sphagnopsida; order Sphagnales; family Sphagnaceae; genus Sphagnum; species Sphagnum tenellum. The sequence continues at coordinate 8,421,454 of OY998159.1, forward strand.
CTCTTCCTTCTAACTCTAAACTTCCGGAAAGCTGTATTTAAACTTCCAGCTTTCCAGCTTAAAGTCATCCTTTTCACCTCCTGATTCAGCTCATCTTACAGTGGTATCTCTAGAGTGCCTTAAACCTCTGTTTACAATTGTTACTTGTCATATCTATCTTTTATTATTTTTCACTGATACATGATTCTGCATGATTACTCTCTTCTTCAGTTTAAAGCTGCACATCACCTCAAATCTTCACCCACAGAGATAGCAAAGAGATTTGGTGATTGAACATGATGATACAACTCAAACCTATGTCACCAGAAAACAGAGTGTAAAGCATATGATATAGTTCACCTGTTGCTTAAATTTTAGCAAGACAATCATATGCAATGTGCTAGATGAGGCTACACAATCATTTCAATGATCATTTCAAAGAAGAACATGGTAGCTTGAATATTATGAATTCTCTCAGAAATGTGGATAACTAGAATACCAATCCCTCTGAAGAAAACAGAAGGGATTGGTATTAATTCTTCATCTCATATTGGGAGATGAGAAGTTCCAGGATCTGTTATATTACTGGCTCAAGTATTTCCCTCTCCTTGCCAAGGAGCATTTAATGCATTGAAGCAGGATTGGAGGCAGTTATTTGTCACCATCTGATTGTAACAAGTGTGCTGAGTAATCCTGGAACTTTTTCCAGGCCATCAAGCATCTGAAGTTGAAGCCAGCACTCCAGCAAAGGTCAGAGTCCATGATGAATGGGTCCTGTCCTTTGAAGTGATCCAAATTATGAATAGTCCTGAACTCGTTGACATTGCAGCAGGGAAAGTTTGTATTCACTTCAAGATTCCAAAGCCAGAGAGATAAAAGTGAAACTGGCAGAAGCCAAATGGATGATATACTTGAAGGGAGAATGCGGGTGGGTGTACATGCTGGCTTTGGATGCTAAGCCATTGATTTGTAAGATGCTTGAAGAAAAAGCTGTGTCATACTCTGAGCCTGAGAAGAAGGTTATGTTATGGTCAGGGGATGACTGTGTTGTTGCTCTTACCATTCAATGATACTTGCTCTATGGGGAAAAAGATTTGCTTCGGCTGAAGAATGCATGGACAGTGTATGGAGCTTTTCAATGATGAAGTTTGTCATCACTTTTTTGTGAGGTACTTAAGATGGGGGTTCTATGATCTCCAAACAGCCTGTCATAATTAAACACTTGCTTGGGAACTGCAGGTATGCACAAGGATCTCATTTGGAGACTCATGGATGTGCAGACATGACTTTTCACTCCTATTTGCCCACATTTTGGGGAATATGTTTGATCCGAGATTTTCCAAAGGGAGGCTTTGGAGTTAAAGTAGGTTGATCTCTGGAGAACACTCCAGATTTTGTTCTCCAGCAGGCTAACAAGTCAGATGTGATTGTAAGAGTGAGGAAAGCCTTGCATAATCCAAGACTGTCAAGCGGGTGGTGGAACCTTCCAAGCCATCCATTGCACTCATTTTTATTGCAGAGAAGTATGGTGGGTGGCAAGAGGAACTGCTTCAAGATTTTTCAAGTCTGGGATTCAGAGCTTTGCACCTGATGTAGAAGGCATGGCAGCTGCAAAAAGCAGCTCACTTGGGTAACAGGCAGATTCCGAATAAGTTCAGTAACAGTATATGCCCTTCATCAAGTTCAAGAAAGATGAGGTGCTTACAGTTGGTGAGCATGTTTTGGACTTGAAGTTACATTTTGGAGAAATTGAAGTAGTCCAGGACAACGTTGATTTCATTGCAATGCAGATCTTGATAGAAAGTTGAGCACCCCTTCCTTACAGATGCAGATGCTCTAGATAGGGCGGACACACACCACTCCCACCTGAAATAAGCACCATCACCTGGAAATCCAGTTGTAGCATGACTTTTTCTGGCCTCCTACCCCATATCTAGATGCTGATTGCTGTCAAGTTGTTCAGGTAAATGTGTTGATTGAGTATCTACATTGGTCCTTTCAGAGTCAATAGAACAAAACTGCTATTACATTTTACTCTAAGGTGGAATATTTGTATTCTGGCATACTTGTGAATATGGTTTATGACATGAAGGAATGAAATGGCACAGAGCCTCATGGTAATTACAAGTTCCTGTGGTTTCTACAAGGCCCAAAAATGGATTGTTGGGGAATTCTACATGGTGTTCTCAAATCTGTTGCTATGGTGGGATTGCATGCCTGTAACTATAATGAAATTGATTGTTCTGATAACTTTGTTGTTTATGCTTGGAATCGTTGCATTATTCTTGGTTGAAATGTTTGATAATTTGGTCTGTGTTGAGCTGTGAGTAGTGCACAGCTGATCTGCTGGATTTGGATTTCTGGTTGTAGGCAGATAGTAAGAGAAGTTCAAACACAAGATGTGACAGTAGGCACTCACTCTGGCACAACAGCAAACTGAAACTTTGTTGTAAGGTAGAATGCTGGCAGCGATTGCACATTTAGACACCTCATCAAATGCATGGCTTGCTCAACATGTTCAGGCTGGGGAATTCAAGAAGACAATGCAACTTTCTCAACAAATGCCAGAAGAGAGTATGGGTCCTGACATTTTCATTTTAGTTCAAGGGCTAAATGCATGTGCTACTCAGCAATTTTAGTGTTGAGCTGCATCCATACACAGATAATAGAAAGCAGCCATGAATTGAATATTTGATAGTCTCATTGACAATGTGTTCCATATTTGAAAGCAAAGAGGATGCTTTAGGGTTTTAAATGGATGTGCGCACTTGATAGGGTTGTTTGAGTGCCACAATTGTGGCATATGTGAAACTTGGGCAAGGACAGAAGGCATTTGAACTATTTTGGCAAATGCAATGGAGAGGAGGGGAGGCAAACCCTATATCACCTCTGCAATGATTCTGAATGCGTTTGGCAGTGCAGGCAGCTATGAACAGATTAGTGAAAGTGGTTGGCAGTCTGGTGAATTTGTGTGCACTTGTGTAGTTGACATGCATCTAAGGTGGGAGTACAGGGAATTCACAGAGAACATTGAACATGATGTCATAGTTTGAGGCAATGCCATATGTGGGCATGTGTAATCATGCATCCATATTGTGAAGGCTTCTACTCCAACAGTGTTTCTTGTGAATCTTCTGCACAACAACAATGCAGTAGATGAAAGTCAATCAAGTTAGCTTGTCTGAAGGGGTGCCTTGTCATTATTTGGGATTGTAGATTTCAAGCCTTATATATGTCATGTTAGCAATTTTTTGTCAGATATCTAAATAGGATTCCATGGCTGTACTAGATTCATGAGTGCCAATACCTATAAGCTGTCCCTGCATGTGGATTGATGGTCAATGGTTGGGCCTTCCCAAGCATGAGAGAAAGGCTCCAAAGGATGCCTGGTTTGGCTGGACTTCTCTTATTGCCCAGCCAAACCCAATAATCTGCATGGAGGCTCGTGCTTTGCAATTTTCAAGAATCTTTGCATGCCCTCATGTGTCCTAAAACTGCTGTGCACCATATGATTTTCATTATCAAACAGAAGCAGTGATTTTACAATGGGATTGCTTGTGGCAAAGAAGCACCAATGCCCGAGGCTCTGATAAGGCAGCTGTCAAACTGTTGGCTGCACTGTGCATGTACCTTATGCACAGTTGAATTCTAGTGTTTAGATTTGGGCAAAAGTATTGTTGGTCATGTATTGTTTTGGATCCCAAAAGGAGCAATTTTTACCTACATCAATCAGACATCAACATACAGGTTGATCCACAATTATCAATATGAAGCCCAAAAGTCCTCTTCTCAAAGAAGCTGCTGCTTTAATTTGCCATATTCTGGGAGAGGTCCATATTCACTTTGTAATTTACTTGAAGGGGCAACAGTTCATATTGCCTTGACAACGGGGGCAGTTTCAGTTCAAGTTGTGAAGAGGTGACATGGTTCTTGTTTGTTGCAATGCTTGTCATAATGAGAGTGAGATGGAGCTCTCGAATTTAGACCAAATTGGACATACCCTGGCATTCAGTCACAAAATTGGTGGATTTTTCAATGCAGGGGTTTTTGGTTATGCTGGTGTGTATTCTGTCCACATGCTCCCCTTTAGCAACCACAGTTCCACCATTTGTATTCAAAACAAATCCAATAGAACTAAACTCAATCTGAATTTTCAATCTGGAATGATAACAAATTCTAAATGCCTTGGAGCATATAACATATCTTCAATCTGCTTTAACTCTCCACCTTCTGCCATCATTTTGATCATGCCTTTAACCTTGATTTCATAACTATTCTCATCTCTTTGATATGTTCCTCAATTAAGGGTTATTGATTTATAAAATTACAAGTAGATGTTCCCTGTATTATTAACAATTACCTACTTTTATTTGCTAATAGGAAATACTAAAAGGAAATTTAAGGTTTGTCCTTTTTCTAGCAGAAAGCGCAAGAACCTTAGTTGTACTCCCAACCCCCAATACTTTTTGCTTCATCTCTTCTTGCAATAGAGAATTTTTTAACTCTTTCAAGTTTTGAGTGTTAAACATGATATACTTTTGACAATTTGAGTAGACTGTTAATGTGTCAAGGATACCTAAAACACAACTTCTTGAGCCTCTAATCTTGGAGCTTCTTGTTAATGGTTCTAGCTCAAAATACATATACAGAGTTCATAAGTTTTCCTACTAGGCATATTCCTTCAGACCACATGCCAATTGAACTGTTCTACTCTACAACTTTTTGGTATCTCGAGTTCACAAGTGATCAGTATCCATTCTTGATAATTGCTTATTGTGGTGTCATATGAATTGTAGGTGATTAGGGAGTGATGCTTCCTTTCAACAGTCATAATGTGTGCATGTCATTAACTTATGAACTGTTGAACATTATGTGTCATTAGTTTTACGTGTATAACCTGGTTTAAATCTTTAATGTGTGTTTTATTGCCTTTGTGATGGATTATTTATGTCCACAAATTGATTCAATGTGCAACTTGTCAATGATCTGTAAATCAAAGATATGGAGAAAGGCAACAAGAATATTGCTTGTGTTCAATAATTAACAACGTTCATAGTAAAGTGCTTGCCCATGGTAGCTACAAAGGTTCCACAACCAAGTACAACAATGCATTTCCTGTTTCCCAATTCATCTTTTTCACCCATGATGATATTTATGGGAATGTTAAAATTCATCAGATTGTGCACTATATCATTCCAATTTGGCACAATTTAATTTCAATACGTTTTGATTGTTTGATTCAATTTCAATTTTGGTCTATTCCTGTTTATGCTTATTTGATTCAATTTTAGTTTTAGATCTGATTTCAATGTTTGTGTTTTGCATAATTCAATTTTAGTTTGGAGTCAATTTCCATGTTTATATTCTTTTCATTTTTATTCAGCATGTTTATATTTTTTTCAATTTTATTCAGCATGTGCTTGCCATGATGCATTTCAATTTCAGTGTTTTATTTTCTTGATTCTCTAAGCAATCACAATTGAATCTGCATATGCATACATAGTCTATAAGTTATAACTTGTGTATTTTGTTGAGCTATGACAACACTAGGACTCATTGCTTTAGGCTATTTAGCATGCTTTTAATATTTGTGCACACACTTGTTAGGCTCATGTGGAGCTATCTGATTCTATGACTTGGAGCTACAGAAAGATTTTTTATGCCCAATACACATGAAACATAATTGTAGTTGAATGCATGAGCAAAATCTGATTTATTTAGTGTTGTGATATGTGAAGTGTATGATGGCTATGTGGAAAATTACTCATGCATGTTGCAAGAATCTATTACTAGTCATTAGTGTCAGTTTCCTTAATCATCAAGTAAGCCATGCACAATAGGCTGTTTTCTTGCCTGTTGTTACAAACCAGGTGTGAGCCACCAGCACTTAAGATTTTTCATATAACTTGGTTTCTAAACATAACTATAAAAGACAACCATCTCCATTAGGTTCCTTTCAAATAAGATGATTACCATAGTACATGGGCAGTTTCAATGTGTCTGTTGCATAATTAATTTGACTGTGTGAAGATTGCATGTGAAAAATAGAATATTCCACTTGTTCTTCACAAAAAAATTCATTCAAAATTTTTTTTGTAGAGAATTTCTACATTTTTCTACAAAATAATATACTTAATGTTGAAGCTGCCAAGGGACTATGGTAGCTAGCCTGGAAGGTTATATTGAGTGGAGAGGCAAATCATGAATAGAGTTTGTTGTAGCTCTTCACAACACCAAAGAGACTCAAGAGTTGGAAGCTTTGAAGTTTGAAGGTGATAAACTCAAATGATAGACATTACTTTTGAAGATATAAAAGCTACATCATGCATATTTGACCACAAATGCATGCTTCTAAGTTTCTTTCCTTTTTTTCAAATTAATTTTCCAATCTAATTTTTTATTTGGTTTTTCGCTTCATTATACTATTTGATTTTCTTTGATTCATTCACATTCTTGTTTGCTTGTCATAATGGCGCCCTTATAACTTATTGCAAATTTTTAGATCAAGTTGTTTTTTTGGTCAAAGTCAAGGTAATAATGTTGCAAGCTCATCAACACCTCCCCTACTTGAATTGTTTATTGTACGTGAACCTTGTAGTTTTAATGTGCATGATTATTTAACTAAGGAACTTAATAGATCTTATGACAAGGCTCATATCTTTTAGGATTCTTGGGCTGTTAAATTTCTTTGGGTAGAGTCGATTTTGGGGGAAGATTCAATGGTGTCATAGGTTAGATGCATGATTTGTTTAGTTGTTGAGGGAAAAGACAAGTTGTTGTCACCAAAGTTGGACATTTTGTAGAAGCACATTGGTAAAAAAAAATCAATTGTTGTTTCTTCCAAGTTACTATTGGGATCGGTATAACAACAATGAATTTACACATGCAAAAAATGAAAGGTTATATGTTGGCAAATGTTCTGAAACAATCCTAAGTTTGATGCAATTTGGTGTTCATTTTGGATCCAAAAAAAAAAAAAATTTGCCATGATTTTCCACGTACTAAACCGTGGTCGTCCAAAGTTTGAATTTGAAGCTCTTAGGGAGTTATATTGCATCTTGAAAGTAAAACATAACCTTAAAAAACATTGGACATATGGAAGTGGGTGGGGAGTGGTTGAAGCAATGCATGATATCATCATTAGATCCATTCGAATTGTTGTGCACAATGCTAATTTCTTTTTTGTGAGTGCAGTGGAAGTCATTATAGTGGATAACTAACAATGGATCATGTCCATGTTTATATGCTAAAAGATTGCTATCGATTTCCAATTGTACTAACCTTGGAATGTGTGGAAGTGGGTGTAACTACAATTAATATTATTGTGATCCTCTTGAAGTGCATGGCTAAATATGGAGGACTTTTGGTTGAAAAACTTGGCTCATGGTGGTTGTGCATTGGTTGTGATGAAAATTTTGTGTTCCAAATACATTACATCAAAATAACATCTCAATTGAAATATCGTGTGATTCTTTTTTTGATTGGTGTGCACTGCATGGCCCACATAACTAATCTAATAATTGTTGTGTTGTCCAAACAGCCCTTGGTGTCTTACATTGAATTCATGTTGTAGTTCTTGTATTCATTTTTTGCACACAGTCTTAAAAAGTTCATGGAATTTTGCAAGTTTGCAAACCAAAGGTTTCAAATTCTTGAAAAATGTGAAGACCCATCAAATCTCCATGTTGAGCCCATTGAAATGTGTCATGGCTGAATATAAATCTTTGATTGTGAAGATGAATTTTAATTAGGATAAAAGCAAATATGTTCATAATAACTTGGAACCATTATGTGACTTGGAGCTAATCTTGAGTTTGCCATGTGTTATGTTGATGTTGGAGGTGGTTCATTCCTTCATTAAATATTCCCAATGTTGAGATGTGTTTACCATGGACTTTGTGGATGTGGTTAATCTCACCAAGGTTGAATTGTTTTGCCTCTATATTGATCCATTTTCTAGCTTTGATGATCCATTGTTTAATGATTTCACCAAACTTCTTTAGTGGTCTAATGATGTGTTACCAATCCAATGGTGTTCAAATTTGGTTGAACTTTAAGATTTTTTTGGTTTGAAGATTGCAAGACATATGTTTCTTATCCATGTTCATACCCTAGCAAATGGGTTTTAGATCAAGTAGTACAAAAAACATGACTTTTTAGAAGGTCCAAGTTGATTGAAGTGTCCACATTGACCAAGGGGGATGGTCGTTTTGATTAAAGGCTTGAGGCATGAAAGACACAAGTTATTTTTTATTGAAACACTTGACTAAAATGACCTTTTTGACCATGTGACAAACCACACATCTTGTAAAAAAGGCCAAAGGTCCATCAAGATGACCAAGGCTTATTCAAATTGACCATATTTAATGGCCATTGTGATTTGCAATTAGTCAAACTGGCCATTTTGATTGGACATTTAATCAAATCAACCATACTAATTTGGTTATTTAACATACATGTTTATTTTACATAAGGTACATATCAAACCTAAGTTCATAGTTAATAGGCCCCAGGTTAGGCATATTATAAAGTTTAATATGTTATTTACATGCTACCTTTAGGCACATGTAATTATTTAAATTTAATACATTAATTAATCAATATTTAATAAATGATAATTAATACTTAATCATTTATGATTAATAATTTATATAATTAATTAGTCAACAAATAAATGTTAATTAATAACCAATACTTGGTTTATCCATCAACTTGTTAATTGATTAATTGTTATTATGGAATTATTAATTTTATCTAATTTTTGGGCTAATATTTGATAATAACTATTTTTAACTTTTTTTTAGTTAATAATAATTTGATATAAATTAATTCATAATTATTAATTCATAGTAAATAATCAATAATTAATAATTAGTACTAAATAACCAATAATCAGCCATTTATTGAATCATTATCAATTATTAATAAATAATCATTATTTAATCATTGATATTATTTATTTATCTATAATTCATAGTAATTCATCAATCATTTTAAACTATTTTTATTAACTACCTATAGGTAGCCTAACCTATACCACCTAGGCCTACTAGGTAGCTATGTAGTTTAACGTAGGTTATCTAAGCCTATTAGGTATGCAACTAATTTAGGCTACACCACCTAGGACTATTAAGTAAGTAGCCTCACCTAGTATGTAGGTAGCTTAAGCCTATACCTACCTAATATGCTTAAGCTAGGTCTATTAATAGGTTGGTAGGTACCTACATAACCTACTAAATAACATAAGCATAGATAGTTTAATTACAAGGTGTATATAAACATAGACCTAGTAGACTATAACCTACATGTTACCTAGGTACATGCATTTATTAATAGGTATTTATTACCTACTTAGGCTACCCTATCTATAACCTACCTATTTATGTAAGTAGTGTAAAAAAATTCAAGTTCATTTAATACAATATGCATGTTGAAAAAAAATTCATGGAAATTGATTACAACATGTTGGTCCAAAATCATGTTCATTTCAAATATGTTGTCTAAGAAAATCACCTGTTGAGGTGGTGGTGCAATGGCTAAGGACTTGACTCCTCAATGTGGAGGTGAGGAGTTCAAGTCTCCACATTTGCAACCTTGACTGCTAAAGTGACTTAATTAGGTAGTCTAGCTTGCAAAAGCTACTAACGCACTTAGCCTAGGCTAGTTCGCGCGACCTAGAGGCCTAACCTAGGGGGTTTGGCCTAGCCTAAGTGGTTAAGCTAGGTGGTCTATCCTAGGCCTAGGACATAGGGTTGGTATCTAAATAAATAAATAAAATTTTGGCATTTATTATTAGGTTTATTAATTAGGTAGGTAGTAGGTAAGTAGGTAGGTAGAGTAATTAATTAATTAATTACTATTTTCATATTACTTTTAAATAAAATAATTTAATTAATATATATATTTGGTCACTACCCAAATTTTATTATTATCATGATAGTTCAATAAAAAGGAATTAGTCAAAACATTTGAATTTAAATTGACTTGTCAAAAGTGGCACTTTGGTCAAGTTGGACATGGGGGCCAAAAAACCATATGGGGGATTTTTTTGACCGAAATTCCTAGTAGAAAAAGTCATGATTTCTTGTAGTGAAGGTTCATGAAAATGATTTCAGCATAGCCATTGCTACAATGAAAATTTCATATATTGAAGTAGTCCCAAACCTAAGTTCAAAGCCAAAGAGGTAGTTTCCTAAACAAGAAGCTATGATGGCCGTTGAAATTGTGTACCCCCATTATTGGCTAAGACTAGCTATAGTTAAAGGTCCATTTCTACTACATCTAAATGTTGTCAAATTTATCTTTTGTATTGCTTGCAAGACCATAGATGGCACTATGGTCTTCTAGATTCAGATATGTTTGATGTGAAATCATCATATCTTAGACTCACAATGTCCCATAATGTTCAAGGGGTATGGTTGAATGTTCAAACTTGAATCCAATTTCCAAGTTGTGGAAGAAGATGAATTATGCTCCCATTTTTTATTGAAAAGTTTAGCAAGTACAACAAATTGGCAAAGATTGCAATGGTTCAGGTGTTGGGGTCTGTTGAGGATGAAAAAACATTCAACAATCTCTCATTCATGAAAAATAAGCTGCATAATCAAATACCTATTCACCTTGACTTATGTGTTAGGATATTTAGTCAAAAAAAATTCACCTTGTCTAATTTTCCATATGATGATTCAATAACATTGTAGAAGAAATACCAGGTTAAATTTATAAACTTGATTTGTGATTTTGAAGGTTCTGCTCATGTTGCAAAATTTTGTATGTCAAGTTGCTCATATGGTTTGGGTGGGGATTGTGATTGTCGTGTGAGTCCTGGGGGGGGGGGGGGGGGGGGGGGGGATCTCACTTGTTTCAAAGCTTAATGAAAGTGATGAGACCATCTCTTGCAGCCTTTGAGTGTTCGCCCAGGGGCCTATCTACCCTACCTCAACACATACGTACAGAATAATCAACACAGTAACAGTAAATACTAAATACTGTCTAGCATAAAGTCCCAGGACATGTGCTTTATGAAAATAAGGGACCCTGAGGTGGGAGCTGAGGGAGTCTCAAATTTTGGTAAGCCGTCCTTTACATGACGTAAAATTTAAGCCTCTCTTTTTTTTCTCCTTTTGCCCAGAAGACTGCAATGGTGACACGTAGCTGGTTGGGATCTGATTTTGAAGAGTTCAAGCTTCAAAGACGACACTCTGACTTCGACCATGCGCAGCTGGTAATATCAAATCAGGTATTCTAGAAAGAGCCTCATTCTTACTCCCACGTTATTAGAAACCAAAATTCTGCGTATCGGCCCTGCTTACTATGTATAGTAATACATGTGAGTCCAGTGGCCCCTCTTCCCCGTGCACATTGAGCGCGGCAGTAATAGCATGCGCCCTGCCGTGGGCCCGTCATGCTTGCAAGAAAACAATCGACTTGGCAGAAACGGGGGCTGGGCATTCGCACACGAAAGTGCGCTACTCAGCACCACTCCTGCCCAGTTTGCGCCGCCTATGGCTACATAGCAAGCTTCCACATTTTCTTTGCCTTTTCCCCCTCCCCTCCTAAGCTAAGCACATTGCTTTTTGTTTCCCCTTTCTTGTACAGGCATGGGGCCATGGTTTCAGCATCACGTCCTACGGAAGAGGGTCGTTCGATTTAACGCGCTCGCCGCCGTTCCGTGATCTGGTAACGTGTTCCTCCGACACCTGTTCCACAGTGTAAGCGGGTTTCCCACTTAGATTCTGATGTTGCAGAGTACATACTTGTCTTGGTTTTTGTTTTTTTTTTTTGGGGGGGGGGCGCATTTTCTCCATTGAGAACTAGCAAAACATAAGAAATGGCACGTAAGAAACAAAATGAAGAACATTAGTTACATGTCTGTATTCTGTTATTTTCGTTTGTGCTTTTATATTCTTCCTTGGACAAGGGGTAACACTCGTCATGAGCATGTCTTAGTTTTGTCTTTGTGATTTTGGAAACTGCTAGTTAATACAAATGAATACAAATGAAAAGGACATGCAAATAAATAAATATATTTGTATTCTCTTTATTCTCTTTTTTCCCCTCCTCCTACATTGCAAATGTAGTGTAACCAAAAAAGAGAGTGCAAGACTCTACAACCAACCTGAAACATTTGATGGACCTACACAAAGTTGAGTTCTCAGCAAATCCTAAATCTAATCACAACCCTGATCTTTTCTCCCTCCTTCTCATCACAATATTCTCACACACATTCTTTGATCTTCACACAGACATAGCCTATACTCATAAAAATCCATCGATGTGATCTCAAAACCCAGAACTCACACCTCTATTCACAAAATACCCCGCGAACACAAGCTTCCTCTTTTTCCAGTATGTTCATTAGAAGTCTAACAACTACTTAGCCAAAGATTGCGCTCCAAAAATAGACCGTTCATACTATCTATCCATGCAACTTCCTGTGCATCAGTCACCTTCCAAAACTTGCTCTATCTACAACATCTACCCTTAATTTCGACCTAACTCTCACCAGATTCAGGAGCTAGCCATCCCCTACTCATTAACACAGCGGAAGAAATCAGCAACTAGCAATCTTCTAAGCTCTTCTGCATTCTCCAAAAATCTCCTACTTCTTCTCTGTTCATCTCTGCTCTTCCAAGCTCTCTCCTTCTCCTCTCTCTTTTCTTGATCATGGCTTCTTGCACAAGCTTCCTTCTCCTCGCTTTCTCCACCCTCAGCTTTTCCTCCATCCCTCATCAATGTGGCACCGCTCCTCTTCATAAATCGCGTCGTCATCTTCCTGTCCTCCCATCCCACACAGACAAACCACATTCCCCATGCACCCCATGCATATCTAGCTTCCCTCTCACACTAATGAAGATGAAATCCGCCGCCACTCATCAATAGAGGCGGCCAGATTAACCCTAATCAAAGTTTATGTGTTCACACAAACTACACAGTCTTACAGTTCTAGTTCGGTCACCCGTTGTTCGGCCACATATGTAACCCCTCTCGTTTTGAAAAAGTTGAATCCCTCAGCTTCATTTAGTCTGGTTCAACATGATAGTTCAACATGATAGATCTGAAGTTCCCTACGAGACCTTTTCCTCTGGTGCCCATCATGAATTTCCTCTTGCAGCTCAAGCTCTTTTGATTTCTCATTGTCCTTATCTGTAATAGTTGAATCCTTAAATGCAGGTATGATATCAACTACCTCACTCTCCATACTACACATGGAACTGTTTCTAGAACCCCAGATCCTCTTAAACTCTCATTGTCCTTACTAGTAGACCTTTCCATGACTGAAATCCCCTTGTCATCAGTCTCAACATGCACATGCACATTCCAGTATGTACCATAATCCTCCAGCACGTCCACATCCCCTTCCCCATTCTGAAGACTGGAAGTGTCGCAACCCTACTTTGGCCAAATGTGGGGGTGAAGCCCAACACTTGGAAAAAGTGGGATTTGGAGTCCTCCGGGACTCCCGAATGTTTAGAGCTCGACAGCAGGACCCAAAACACCTCGCATTGGAGTGTTCTTGGTGTCATTGGAAAGGTCTTGAAGCGTAGATATCGAAAATGGCCTTGCATTGGCCATTTGGATATCTGTCGCCCAAGTTATGGGCAAAAGAAGGGCCGGGAGTCAAACTGGCAGTTTGACTCCCGACCACTAAAAGTCGGGAATCGACCTCTTCTTGAAGTCTGAATTGAGAGTGCAATATGTCGTTGGAAAGATCTCGACGAGGGCTACAACTTTGGTTCAAACCTCGTCGCGATCCAACTCTGCAAGCGGGAGTTATGGCCGTTCAAAGTTCCGGGAGTCCAACCGGGACGATTTCGGGACAACTTCGGGAGTCCCGGGAATTTGTGCCATTTGGGTGTAGTCCCCACAACGTGGCGCAGAGAATACTATAGGGAGTATGGTGGTGGCATACTCCCGAGCCAAGGATGTGGTGAGTCCAAGTGAGTCCGGGTCCCCGTGGCTTGTCCCAACACCAAAAGAGTGCAAATGGATTCTAACCAACTCGTGTTGGTTTGTGATGCAGGATCGTGTGATCTAAAAGCTTGATCTCTTCCTAGTCTAATCCCAGGGCTCCCAACTCGACCCTCTACCCCTTTTCAGAGTTGGAAGCCGGGAGCATGCTACCAAGTCTCAATTCCGCAACTTGACTTTGGTGAGACCCTCAAGTGGGTTTCACCCCCGTGACTTGGGAGCGCGTCAGGAAGCACCTGATTGGATCCTTGTGGAACAAGTTAGTTCCTCTGTAGAGCCTGCTGCAATCCTTTCTCTTAAAAAAAGCTCCTCAGCAACGAATGGTGATGGATGTGTGCAAAGCTTTTCCACCTCCAAGGAAGAGTTTCTTTTGAGATGATGCTTGGTGTCTCTGTGATTCCATCTGGATCCATTTTGTAGTTACCTGTTGCAAACACACAGGGAACTATTTCCAAAAGCCCACACCTTTTGGAGCTCTCATCGTCTTTAATTGTAGTAGGACTGTTCCGAAACTCATTCTGGACAGCATGATCACACAATGCAGCTTCAGGATCCACAACAATCTCCTTGCTTTTTGTTGTAGCAAATGGAATGACTTCAAAGATACCATTCAGTCTTGGGCTCTCCTTGTGTTTATCTGTAGAACCTAGTGCATTTGAAGTCTCTTCAAACTCGCCCTGGACAATATTCTTGTTGAGCACCACAACCTCCCTATCTGAAAGTGGTTGGTCACTTTCAGGGACTACAACTTTTGCCTGTTCAAGATTAGTGAAATGCACTTCCATTTGCGGCTCCAATGAAAAATGCTGCTGATGTCTGAATTTTCCAGGATCAGAGCTATTTGAAACATCACCATGACTGTTAGCTTCCACCATTTTTGCATTCAAAATAGAATGCTGGTTCCTGGCATGAACCAGTTTGGAGAAAATAACATCACTTCTTCTACTGACCTCAGTAACCAGATCTTGATCAAGGGCAATTGAATGTTGCTTGAGTGGCATGGCTCCTACCTTCTCCATTTCAATTTCCTTCTCAGGCTCACAATTTCCCTGCTCTTGACAACCATCACCACATGTTCTCACCTCAACAATCTCCTATGCCTGACTACCCTTTTGCTCTACTACTTCTTTTGAGGTTTGGTGATTATTTTCATTGAAATCCTGATCCACCTTGTCTTTTGCCTGCATTGATTTAGACTCTTCATCCATGGTCTCTGTTTTTGGTTGTTTCTCCAACTCCAAACTGTGTCCCTGTTCTGGCTCAGAAGTTGCTGTGGAGTCCTCCTCCCACTTTTTCCTTTGTCATGGACTCAGAGTCTTCAGTGCTCTTAGCCCTCAGAGCTGTGTCCTCTCCCAGTACTTCCATGTAAGAAGTTTCATTCTCTTTCGCCTTCTCATCCCCATCCATCTTAGTCACCAGATTAACCACAAAATCTGATGTTTTTGTCTCAGTCTTTTCTCCACTCTGCTCCGTGTAATCCCATGTCTAAAACCATGATTGAATTCCAAGTCCTCATCTCCAGATTCCTCTCTAGATTTCTCTCGATTGTTCCTCTCTTCTTCATCCTTGACAACTTCTAAGTCCATCCCCACATCTTGTTGCAAATCTGCATCTTCTCGTTGCTGGTCTAGATCACGGTCATCTGGGTCAGTGGCCTTTCGTATGTTTTCAGCATCTTGGTCTTCCTCCTCATCCTGAAGGTCACTATCCTCCTCTGTTGCGTGCTCTCTAGAATCCAAATCATCCCTCACTGTCTCCTTCTCAGTCCCATCATCACCAGCATTGAATGCATTACCTTCATGTCCTTCTTCATCTGCTGGCTTATCCCCGTCCAATTCCTGCTTATGGAGAATGTTTTCTCTTGGTCTTTGCACTACTTCAGTCCCTCCACTGCTGCCAAGCCCAAGGTAACCATGATCTGCCTGATGTTCTCCCCTCATGACGTTGTTAGAATATGAGGAAACACCCATTGCAGCAGGTTCAGTGCTGATCTCAGGCAGCATATGTATAACAACCCTATCATCTTCTGACATATCCAAATTTCTTTTCGACACCATGTTGTATGCAACTAGTTCCTCACCCACATCAACTACATCATCTGTGAGAGATAAAGGACCTTCAGAATTGGCAAGTGTATTCAGAAAGAGACCCAACTTGGGGCTCTTCTCCTCCTCCAAGATGCCTGGATCTTCCTCTGTTAAACACTTCACTTCAAGACCCTCAACATTATCTAGTCTCTCTTTTAGTTGTTCATTCATGCCTTCAACTGCACTCGTTAGCACACCATCTGTGTTTTGAGCGCCCTTTTCTGCTTCCCCCACAAGAATGGCGTCAGATATTGCCATTCTTGCTGTTCTTGTCTCTTGATGCTTCTCATCAACACCTAGTCCTTGATGGATGGTGACCTCATTTGCAACTTCAGGAGATGGTACAGCGCCTCCTGTCGCAACTTCGACTGACATTCTTCTCCTAGGTGCTCAAGTATACGAAAATATCTTTTCACTTCCGCACAACCTGTTGAATTGCTGCAGAGTTGCTTCATCATTCTGCAACACGTCCAAGAAATTTGCTGCTCCAAAATGTGGCTTCTTCCAACATTTGTCTTCGGAGTGCCCCAACCCTGCACAATAGGTAGACTTGATTCCACAATTTTCTGTCCTATGCGGCATATTGCACTTGGCACATTTTGGCCATGCTTCATTCAGCCTCGGACAAGTAGTGGCCATATGGTCCCCTGCTCTACAGATCTGGCATCCCCCAAACACAGTGGAAGAAGATGATGACAATGGATTATGCGCATTTCCTTTGAAAAAGTTAATCAAGGTGTTGTTCAATGTAGTGACCTGTCGTTCCACACTGCTCTCCGATGCTTTTTCCTCTTGTTCCTCCCGAGGAGGTTCATATGGTGTCTCCCTGAGTTTAGCCAGAACTTTCTCCACCTCTGTGGCAGCTCCAACCAACTCTTCGATGTCTGCAAACGTTTGCACTACACATAGCTTTCAGATCTCTGGCCTCAGTTTGGCCAGGAACCTCCTCCTCTGCTTTACGTCCTGCACTTTGCCCTTCTGAAACAACTTGTCGAGGCGTTCGAAATATTTCTAAACCCTCTCTTTGGGTTCTTGTTTGACGGCATCCATTTTCATTCGGATGTCATCAGCGTCTATGTTTCCATACTTCTGGATCATCAACGTCCGTAGCTCAGCCCAGTCGGCTGGCGCTAGCTGCAGCCTTTGAAACCACTCCTTCGCTCGACCACGCAGATTTAACTTGGCGATCTTGAATAATTTGTCAGCATTGTAATTTCGCACCTTGGCAGCCATTGTGAGTCGCTCTGCCTAATCACTTACGTCTTCAGAATCCCGTCCCTAGAACAAATCGTCCATCCCCTGGGGACTTGTCATCTTGCAAATGTTCAGCTTCACACCAGAATTACAACACTTTCTACTTCACACAGGTTTTGCTAAGGTCACCTGATCGCAACTGCTCTGATACCAAAAAGAGAGTGCAAGACTCTACAACCAACCTGAAACATCTGATGGACCTACGCAGAGTTGAGTTCTCAGCAAATCCTAAATCTAATCACAACCCTAATCTTCTCTCCCTCTTTCTCATCACAATATTCTCACACACATTCTTTGATCTTCACACAGACATAGCCTATACTCATAAAAATCCGTCGATGTGATCTCAAAACCCAGAACTCACACCTCTATTCACAAAATACCCCGCGAACACAAGCTTCCTCTTTTTCCAGTATGTTCATTAGAAGTCTAATAACTACTCAGCCAAAGATTGCGCTCCAAAAACAGACCGTTCATACTATCTGTCCATGCAACTTCCTGTGCATCAGCCACCTTCCAAAACTTGCTCTATCTACAACATCTACCCTTAATTTCGACCTAACTCTCACCAGATTCAGGAGCTAGCCATCCCCTACTCACTAACGCAGCAGAAGAAATCAGCAACTAGCAATCTTCTAAGCTCTTCTGCATTCTCCAAAAATCTCCTACTTCTTCTCTGTTCATCTATGTTCTTCCAAGCTCTCTCCTTCTCCTCTCTCTTTTCTTGATCATGGCTTCTTGCACAAGCTTCCTTCTCCTCGCTTTCTCCACCCTCAGCTTTTCCTCCATCCCTCATCAATGTGGCGCCGCTCCTCTTCATAAATCGCGTCGTCATCTTCCTGTCCTCCCATCCCACACAGACAAACCACATTCCCCATGCACCCCATGCATATCTAGCTTCCCTCTCACACTAATGAAGATGAAATCCGCCGCCACTCATCAATAGAGGCGGCCAGACTAACCCTGATCAAAGTTTCTGTGTTCACACAAACTGCACAGTCTTACAGTTCTAGTCCGGTCACTTGTTGTTCGGCCATAGTAGATCAAGACTCAAGATCATACCTAATTACATGTTTTGGTCTTTTTTTGGTCTTCTTGTTGTAGGAACTCCTGAGAAGACAAATGAATGTAAAGAAATTTAATGAAGAGCATTGATTACTTTGTTTTCCATTTCATTTTTCCCCCATTGTACATGTCTTCATCTTTGTTTTCTTTCCTTGTTTTTTCTTTGAGAACTACCAAGATATACAAAAGAAGACAAAGAAAAAGACAAATATCATCAATTAAAATGGGTTTCCCTTTTTTTGGTTTCTTTTACTTTGATTTTCCTCCTTTTTCCCTTTGTATTCTTACATCTTTCTGGCCCTTCCCCTTTTCATTGTATGTAGAGCAAGGGTCATGTACATCAAAGGCGTTATGCACATGTCTTTTTTTCCCCCTTTTTTTCTTTCAAAAGATTACAAAAGAAAAAAAAGTAACAGCATTAATTAAAATCCCCCTCCCCCCTTTTGTTGTAGAAGCAAGGGTAGATCACAAACATCAAGTACATGACTTGCGCATGAATAGAATACATTACTTTTTGTTATCCTTTTTCATTTTCTTTCTGTGCATATGGAAGAAGGAAAACATAGATCAAGAGCACAGTTGGATTCTTCTTGTTCCCCAAGTTTTTCAATGTGTTTCCATAACATGTTCCCAAAAGCACACCACTTTGTCCCATATGCTTGGCCCAAATATGTCCCCTTGGAACCTATATAGCTGAGAGAACATTTTCAGACATGTGATTCATTGTGTGGAGTGAATACATCCACACTTGGGAGTCTGTAAAGTAAAGGAATTTTTGTGTGATGGGCTCAAGAAAGAGGCCCACTACAAAAAGAAAATTTGAAATTTGAAGGTCCCTCAATTAATTGTATGGATCACAGAAACATAATTTAATATAACAGAAAGCATAGCATTCAGTAATGTCTTGGTTTTTCGTTCTTCTTCTTCCTGTTTTCTTTCTTCACCAAAATTCATAGCAAAGAAATTATACAGATCCATAAGTAGAAATGAGAAGGTTTGACGTGACTTGAGGGAAAAAGAATGGTTTGGGCTCATAGAGAGTTGAACTGGATATGTTAATTGATCATCACTGGATTTTGGGGTAGGAGGTGGGCAGGCGAGAGGAGGAAATGGGCAGGAAGCGGTTGGCGAAGAGCCTTTGGTCCGGGGTGGTGAAGAGCAGACTCTCCTTGCTGCTCTTCGCCGTCCAGGAAAGGCGTACTTTGGCATCCTTTGCTGTTGTCGAGGCGAAATGGAACTCTCACGCCTCCATGTGAGTGACCGTTCTGGGACCCAATAGCGTCTGCAGTGTTGACTGTGCCGGAATCAACTCTCCATCACTTTTTAAACACCTGTGAGTAAGTTCAACAATAGCCAAAAAGTTGTACTTGACCCCCAATCTTTCCTGCAAAGCTGAATTCGCTCGCCAATTTCAGTTTCTAAACTTCAGTTTTGCATGCAGAAAAGTAATATATTTTGGTCACGAATTTAAGTGTCTGAACAAAAACGTGATAATTTTTGGGCTCCACTAGAATAGAGTATAACATGTCATCAGTCTGTACTTAGGGAAGGTGGAGACCAGTGTGGGGGCGGGTATTTGTTTTTTTTTGGTAATAGTTGGGTCCAGGCATTTGAAAATAAAAATTTCAGAGAATCACCCGGGTCCGGTATTTTAATTTTAAAAATATATAAACAACCGCCCGGTTTAGGGTTTTAGAAACCCAAAGAGGGGCAGTTATGAAGTGGGGTGACGGTTAGAGGTGGTGATTAGTCGGGTATAAGGCCTAGTTCTTTTGACAGAAACCCGGACAGGTACACTCCTGTTCTTTTATCAGGGTTTCTGGAAGACCCCTTTAAAAGACATGTCAGGTCTTTAATCTTTAATTTTTTAAAACTCATAGTATGGCAAGAGTTTTGTTTTGAAGTTGCAATTGTAACACAACTACAAGTTTTGAAAGTAGAATGCAAAACAAAATCTCAAAAAGGATTTTCATGGTTGCCATTGAAGTCAAAAAACTAAAATCCAACTATTGATTAGCCCCATAAAAACAAATGGTAACAATTTTATTTTCAAGTTGCAAAAGGAAACATAATTACAAGTTTTTAAAGGTAGAGTGCAAAACAAAATCTCAAAGAGGATTGTCATGGTTGCCATTGAAGTTAAAAAACTAAAATCCAACAATTGATTAACCTTAGAAAAATTCCAAAAAATGTGAATCAGAATATGAAGGTAAATTTTTGTCATGTTTGATGCTTCTAACTCATAGGCAAGTATTCTAAACCTTTCCATTCCATTTTCCATCTAGCCCCTTGACTTCACACACACATTTCAACTTGGATAAGTAAAAAACAAAACACACATTAGACTCACACAATTACATTAAAACTGACTCAAGACACAAACATGTTAAGAAAATAAGGACTATAGACATAAAAACACGAAATAGACATAATGAAAACATGAGCATGGACAGTGTGACATTGAAAACATAATTAAGACACCAAAACCACAAAGATAAAAGACAGGATGGATTTAGGACATAAGACATAAGACCCCTAGAAGACACAAAGACAAAGGAGATTGTTGGTAGAAGGCCCACTAGACTTAGGACAAAAGACCTTTAGAACACATGAAACCAAAAAAATAATGTTAGTAGAAAGCCCAATGGACTTAGAACAAAAGACCCCTAAAACACACAAAGACAAAAAAAAGTGTTGGTAGAAGGCCCAATGGACTTAGGATAAAAAACCGCCATAAGACACAAAGACAAACGAGAATGTTGGTTGAAAACCCAATGGACTTAGGACAAAAGACCCCTAAAAACCAAAAATACAAATGAAACTATTAGCAAAAGGTTTGATGGACTTAGGATAGAAGACTAAAAAAAAAAAAATACTATTAACAAAAGGCACTTAGGATTTAAAATAGTCCACACAAAAACACTTTAGATTAAGGATAGAAGACACAAAGATAGGTAAGACTAAAGACAAAAGGGACTTAATACTTTGAATTGAAGATACAAAGACATTTAAAACTTAATTTTGAAGACACAAAAACAAAAAATGACACAAGCCACTTAGGATTTAAGATTCAACTACCATTAAAAAGGCTAAAACAATTATAAAACGCTTACCGAATGGAATTAAATCATAAAAAAACTACCAAAATTTAACATTTGACAAATTGATGCACCCCCAAGTTCTTTGATGGACTCAACTACGAGTCCAAAAGTGAAGAAAGTGGAAGGAGAAGGAATTGGGGTGAGCTCCCTAGCTTGTAACATTTCAAGGGTAAAAGGGCATGTTGGAGCTCCAAGATGGAGACTAAGAAGATTAACAAGCAATTCAATTATTCACATGGATCTGCACAAACTAAACAGCACGTTGGTTAGTGTGTAGTTGAGACATTTTGGTGCACGAACAAACCATAAGTAAACACGAACTCACAAGACTCACCACGGCCCAAACTTGGAGGACGCCACCACCTTCCCCCTTATATTATTCTCTATGCATGGCCATGGGGCTAGCACCCAAATGTCATTTTGTCTCGGGACTCCCAAGTGTGAGTCTCGAATTTCTCAAAATTGGAACTCTTGCAACTTTGGAGTGCCATAACTTTGTGTGCTGACCTTTGATTGAAGCGAAGTCTGAAGCAAAGTTATAGCCCTCGTCAAGAGCTTTTCAACAATATGTGGCACGCCACCTGCACGCAAGGAAATTAAGGCAATTCTTGGCTTTTAATGGTTGGGAGTAAAATTGATAGTTTAACTCCCAGCCCTTCTTTTGGCCATAACTTGTGTTTTAAATACCCAAATGCATCATGCGAGCCCATTTTAGACATCTATATTCCAAGAAATTCCCATCATTTAAGGAATTATTCAATCCAATGGGTTTTGATTTGTGTAATCGTTATTTGAAGATTTGGGATTCCATCGAGACTCCAACTCTCGAAGTGGGAGTTCACTTGGGAGTGTGGATGTTCATTTCCTCACCCTCTCCCACATGCATGGAAGTATGAAATGTGATTTCCAAGCTTCACTCTTGTCCTGCAGCTTTGCAAGCCCTTACTTTTAACGCGATCCCAAGATTAGGGTTACGACACAAATGTTTCCATTCTTCAATTTCAACCTAGTACATAACATGGACAAACCACTTTCACATAGAAAATAGGTGGAATTAAGAAACTTAATGCAAATCCAGGGAATCTTCATCATTGACTTAGTCTTCAAGTTCAAATTTTGCCATCAAATCATATTTTGCTTCACATGCAAATGTAACATTAATGTGTTTCAAACAACCAATCCGTAGATTATATGGCCAATTTTTATCGAAATATATAAACTTGTCCACATTCCTTATTTGAATATGACATCTTTGAAATGTAGTCAAAATGGTAGCAATAGAAAAAATGTGTTCTATTTCTATTTAGCTAGTTGGAATGCTAAATACGTGTTTTGCCAATATAACAAATGTTGGAAAAAAAAATTGTTCTTTACACCACCAAGATAAGGGGCACTTATAGTTTTCAACATCAACGAGATACCAACAGGATCTAATAAGTTTTCTTGACACAAGGACCCTGTAAGTGTCTGCATTTGTTGGAGTGGTCTAAAAAAGATCTTCGATATTGCCTTGAAATTGCAAATCTTTAATTTTTTCAACATTGGCAAGCAACAACTTGGTTGTTTCTATCAACAAAGGCAACTTGAGTTGTTGATCATATTCAACAACAGTAACAATAACATTTTCACAACCTAAAAAAAAAATCAACTTCATGCTTTTAAGCCTAGGATCAAACATTAGAGCCAGCATGTTATGGCCCCTTTTCCTATCATATGCATGCAAAAAAGAGATAAAAAGCAGAAAAAACCTCCAAAATTTCCCACTTCATGCAAACCATGAACTCCTTTAACTCATGAAAAAAAAAATCCTCTTCCACAAGGCTATCAGGAATAGGTTAGAATGTTAATTCATCTCGAATATCCCAACACCTAGATATAACAATCCACAAGGCATCTAAGAGCAACCAGTGTCCTCGACTTTGGTTCAAAACACAACCATTGACAATCGAGGACAAAACTTTCACCATAGCTTCATATATCACCCATATTCTTAGAGATGGTACACAATATTGTAATGCCACAAATAGTGTGATGTAGAATAGTGAAATGGCATTTGGAAAAGTTAAGGCATCTTGCAAGAATAAAGTTTGACTTGCAAATTTGTCATCAATAATAGAAACAAAAAAAAGCATAATAATGCACTTGATTTGCATAAGCATAAAAATAATTAGGAAGCATATTTAATAAGACTTACCTTATTTTCATGGGCGTGTTCAGCTTTTTGGGCCACCACCTTGATTAAATGCAAATTTTGTCCCATATTTGCTTGCCTGCTTAACTTTTTGGGCTAGGTAATGCATTTTTACAAGGAAGATTGTGCTGCCCATATGGATGTTGAAGGTAAACTAACAATTACTTTTTCATTTATAGTAACATATTGGCATACTTTCATTACTACAAAAGTGGGGTGTAGTTCTTTAACCTAAATCACTATGGGACCTTAAAAGTGAAATAAGTTCATTGCACTTCAATGATTTCACCTTGGTTAAAATTATTTCATATAATATCATTATGTAAACATCATGTTTCATTATTAATTGACATAATTCACTATTATAATTTATTGTGATAAATAAATTTATTTTTATGTTGTTTTAAATACCTTACATATGTTATTTTATGATATACCATATATTATTTTAAGCTACCTTAATTATTTAATCTTATACCCTAGGTTATTATAAATTATTATAAGATATTATAAATTAGTATACCTTAAATTATTAGACGTTATTCTACGTTAAGGTATCCTAGTTAATTTATTATATGTTTTTATTTTTAATTAAATTATTCAACTAACCTTAGGTTATTTTATTTTAAGTTAATAAAGGTTATTTCAAATTATACTTTAGTTTATTCAAGGTCATTCTATTTTATGTTACTATAAGTTATTTTATCTTAAATATTATAATCTAAAGTAAAATATAATGACCTAAGATAAAATAGTTCAGAATAACCAATAATAGTTTGTGATAATATAATCTGAAATATTCAACAATAATTTATAATAAAATAGTCACCAATAAACGTAATATAACACAATAAGTAACAATAATTTATCATACAATAGCCACCAATAACCATTAATAAAATAGCCACTAATAATCACTAATAAAATAACCACCAATAGCCATTATTATAATAACCACTAATAACCACCAATAGAATAACCATCAATAATCACCAATGGCGTACAATAGAATAGCCACTGATAGCCACCAATAAACTAACCACCAATGGCCATGAATATAATAACTATGAATAGCAAGTAATAAAATTGCCATTAATAGCCACCAATACCCCCAATAAAAGAACAACTAATAACCACCAATGGCCATATATTAAAATTTTTTAAAATTGTCAAAAATAATCTAGGGTGAAATAATTTGTAATAGACAAAATTAATTTAAGGTGATATAGCCTGCAGTAGCTTAGAATTGCCAATAATAACATAAGGTGAAATAACCTTCAATAGCCAAAAATAACCAACAACAACTTCACATAATTAAAAAAACCTAAGATGAAATAGCTTAAAATAACAAAAAATATTTATAAAAACTACATATAATGTAAAGTGCAAACTACAATAGCAAAAAAACCATAGAATAGCCAGAAAACACTTATAATAGCCAAAAATAACCTAAGGTGAAATAGGCTAAAATAGTCAAAAGTAACATAAAATAGCCATAAATAACAGTAAATAATGTAGGGTGAAGTAATTTAGATTAATGAAAATAAATTCTCTAATAGTTAGAAGTAACCTAACATAGGTAGTATTATTATATTAGCAAATATCTTATCCATTTAGTAAACATTTGCTTTTCAAAAAAATGGTTAGTGAAATGTTATTGAATAATGATATTCAATTATTTTGTTCAAATGATTTTATACTTTCAAAAGGAATTAAATGTAATTATGTACATTATTGAATTTAAGAAAAAAATAAACTCGAATCATTTTATTTGGACAAAATCTACTAAAACCCAAAGTGAACTAGGACACATTTTGGTATAGTGTTTCAACAATGCATGATCAAAATAAGTGTCATCAAATGATTTCAACAAGCTCAAATTATTGCATGATACAATAAAGTCAAAACACTTGCACATGTTCACAAATTAGACTTTTTATTTTTAACAAATGTAAGAATTTTTTAGGTTAAGGAAAACATGTCCAATAGTTATTGCAATTTAGGAGCCATTACAATACAAGTTATGTTTGAAACGTCAAACAACCCAATGGTGACATGTTTCACCTCCCAATCACTTGAAATAAAATTCACCACAACAACAAAGACATCTCTTGTTCCTTTTAACATCCATAAGTCAAAAATGCAAGTGACTAATATACAATCAGTTAATGTTGGTTGCACATAAATGGTCATAGTTTTTTCAACCAAGCCTGACAAAGTTTCTTCAACAAAACTCTTCCTAGGTGGGAACAAAAGCTAAGGACATAAACTATACACTAGCCTCTGGAAGCCAATCCATTTGACAATCCTCATAGGCATCAACTTATTAGGAGTTTTATTTTATTTACAAATTATTATCCTAATTATTTTAAGTAATTTGGGGTAAGTAAGTTTGGAACCAATTTTAGTGCGAACGAGATTCCAACTTTTTGGTGTTCAAGATAAGTGGATGACATGTGATCAGAATCCAGCTTTCTGAATTTTGAAACACACTGTAACTTTGATGTGTTCTGCTGTGCTTTTGTTATGCAAGGAATTTGTTGAAGTTTTTTTGTTGGTATTTGGATTCCTATGTTTTGTAAATGATTAAAACTTTGAAATCCAGAAAACTACAGTTGATTTAGTTCGATAGTGTTAAAGCTAGATTTGTGGTTGATTGCATTGACTTCCTAGTTATTTTGTTTGCTACTACGTAAGATTGTGGTGTTTGTTCTTTTGGGCTTTGCTCGGGTGTTGGGTGACGTGATCTTTTATGTTTTGTTTATACCTATTACAACTTAATGTGAGTGCACAATGTTACTTTTCCTTTCCTATTCTATTATTTGTTCATTTGTAGGAACAACAATGATAACAACAACCTAAGCTACCACCACCATCGTTTATTTGTAAGAACAACAACAGTAGCAACAACTTGAGCCACCATCGCTAGGAATGATAGTGTAGAAGCAAGAGCTATAACATATAGTTGTAGGTTAGGGAAGAAGAATCAAGAAGAAAGAAAAGAAGGAAAGGAAGGAGAAAAAAAGAAAAGAAAAAGGAGGAATAGTGATAGTAAGCTTGTTACTACAACTTGCAAAGGAAGAAAAGGAGAAGAAGAAAAAGGAAAGAAGAAGGGAAAAAAAAAAGGAGCTTGGCAGCTCAAATTGCTACTGTAGCATGTAGTCGTCGCGCCATTATCATGAATGCAGTTCCAATAACCATCACTGCTAAGCTTTGACTTGGTTAACATGCAAATCAGGCTTGCCAATTCAGCAAGGCGTTGGTGGCCCACTAAACTTGGACAAAACTTGGGCAAATAAGGCTATGGTGGTGCAATCTAGACCCACCCCAACCACTTTTGTGCATTTTATTATTATTATTATATATATTTATTGAATTTCCAAACCTGTTATTTATTTTTAGTGTTTACTAGTGGTACCCGTGACCTTCGGACATCCGAGGCTACGCCACTCCACCCACCCCGATGTTGTGTGGGTATCAGAACCAGCCGTGTGTACCCTCAGATTATCAATTCGGCTATTTACTCCTTTACCTGACGAGGGTGAGAAAACCCAAAACCTGCGGCTCTGACATTTTGAACCTTGGTTTCTGAAAGTTTTGGAAATTTCTGAAAACACGCTCCTTTATATAATCGCCGATTCTTTCGATAGTGGGCGGGGGGAGGGGAAGGTTTTTATATCCGCCTCTGGTGCGGTGGGAGAGGGATGCGATCCGACCATCATTCCTTCCCTTCGAACGGCTGCGATGCTTTGTGGAGATCAGGTCCTGGTTTGTACACCTGGCTGGTGCAAAAATCATGGTGGTCCAACCCCCGTCACAGACTGACATCGGTCGCTTGCTGCTTCACCGGCCTCTCCCTCCCCCACTCTCCAAAACCCCCATCACAGACTGACTAACATATTGACAAACATACTGAATTAATATATTAAATTGGTCTTTTTTTAACTTAATAATCAGGTTTGGAACTAAACCTGAGACATGTCAAAAAGTTAATTTGTTTTTCAATTTTCATCCAAGTGGAAGGTTTTCATCCATAATTTAAATGTATGATTTTTCATCCAAGTTTTTATTCTTTTATTTTTCTTTTTTTCATCCAAAGTTGGATGAAAATTTTTCATGCATTAATGATTTTTGGTGGGCCTTATCTTCCACATACGGGTTCACATCATTTCGGCGATTCTCACGTCATCAAATTCGTTTTGGCAAGCTTTACACAACAAAGGGCCTACAACCAATTTTGGAGATTGTGATTTGGGAATTCAAAAACTAATATTCCTATTTTGGGATTTATTTTAAATAAAATCTCAAAAATTGATATTTCCCGCATACAACGCTTATTTTGAGTGTCGTCTTCACCAATGTTCTTGTGGTGAAAGAGGCTATCATTTTAAGATGTTTTTTCCAAATTAGCAAAGGACCATTTCCCAACTTTCTTTTTGGTGGTGTGGTGCGAGGGGCGTAGGGAGGTGTGAGGTGCACAGGAAGGCACAGACCATAAGAGCAACACATAGGTGATTTACCTATATACTCCTAATACTGATAGGTGGTGGAGTGTTGCATCATCAAGCCGTGTCATCAACTTCTGAATTTTGGCATAATTGTTGTCGTAAATCTTTAAACAAAACTTACAAGGGTGGAGGCATGTCTATGTTAAAGAATTCCTCCCCTTCTGTTGTGAGTTTTTACATTTTTTTCTTGTACTAGGGCCTTATTCAACCCTAAAACAACAAATGCAATCTCATCAATCATTACTCTAGTTTCACCGCCACAATGGGTCTATTAGTTATCAACTTGATTTCACCCAACAACAAAAACAAGCACCAAGTACAACCTACCCACGACTAAACCCTAATATAAAGGTTCTTCCCACTTTTAACATTGCCATTGAGTTCTTTGAAGATCTTTGCATCAATTACTAGAGGATCAATTAAAACCACTAAATTGTCTAGTTCCACTTCAAGAACACACATGCCCAAAAGTGTGTTGGGGGCGACCAAGTTGGTGTCCCACACACCATTTTTTTTTGCTACAACTTTGGCAATGCCTAACTTCCAACTAGCTACAATATTTCGAATGGTAGCCACATTATGTGAGTGTGTGGATACACCAGGGATGGTGGCTACACATATTGAAGAATTCTAGGAGGTCTAATTCAGCCAACCACTAATCGGTTAGATACATGTTGGTGACATATCTATTGATGACTTACTTGTTGACCTACCTATTGGTCCACTTGTCAATGGATTACCTATTGGCCAATCACTTATCAACCAACCACCTATTATGATGGTACCACCTTGGCATGTTGCAACAACCAAACTCTAAGAGCTTCCAACACACCCACCCATTGATTGAACATGGGTTTTACTTTGTGTAATGGTGGTGCGAAATTAAGAAGGTGTTTTGTAGATGAGGGGGGCTTCGAGATAATATTACCAACCCTAGAAGATATATTTGGATTTAGGAGTTCAACCTTTGATGTTGGGCAAATCAGCAGTGGAGGGTCTGAGGTTGAGTGACGCCGATTTGGAACCATGCTCGTATTAGATTTTGACATTGGTGGGTGAGTGAAAAATAACTCAGGGGATAACCAAACACGAGGTCATCATTTAGGTTAATCACGTTAAAACTATATATTATACCACAGTCTGTGTTAAAGTAGTGGTTACATGAGCTAGTTAGGGGGGCAATTATATACCCCTTAGGAGTCAACTTGGATTTCTGGGAGGAGACTGTTTATTATCAACCAAGATGGCAAACAAGAAGTAGTTATAAAGCTTTTCTATTAATTACCTTCATTGGGGGGCATGGAGGAAAATCCAACAATTCGATGATATTAGTAAAATTTTCAAGGCTTTATCATGATTTTAATTTGTTGGAGGGCAATGCCAATGCTATGGATAGCCGCCCTATTCATGAACTAGGGATGCTAGGTGCCTAGGTTGTGCCATTCATTCAAGGCTCATTGTGTGATCTTCCACCATCGTGGGGAATATTGTCGAAGTTTAAAACATCAACCAAACATTATGTTCATTAGGATTGGCACATTTTGTTGTCACCAAGTCCATAGGTACCTATAAATACAGGCCATGGACCACCTAGTTTATGACCTTTGGATTCTAAAGTTATTTGGTGGCATATTCCCGAAGATGGGATTTGCCTGGTAGAGCTTTTTGGAAGCATTAGTTCTGACCTTGCAATGGTTCTTCAATCCGACATCAAGGTTTGTTGATATTATTATGTAGAGAAGGAGCCTCAAACTTGACAAGCCTCCATGCACCACATTATGATGTTACAACAACAACATCTTAAATTATTGCCTACATTGGTGATCCAAGGTTACCAATGTGCCTTACCGAACAACATCACATTGTTGGGGATGCATGATTTGGATAGGATTAGACCAGTGGACCTATTCATATCAGGATGGTTGTGTCATGGTTTACCATAGGCTAGCACAGGTCAGGGATTTTCAGACCCTAAATCAAGGTTATTTTGGGAATTGATTTAAATGTTGCAAGATTTACAGACCTCTCAACTGCACTCATGTCCATATGTGTGAAAAATGTCCCACCTTTGGGTAATTATCAACCAGCTATATTGGCAGAATGGCAACAAATTAGGGCTTGGATCGAGGAGCTAGTGTAGGTGGATGCTATAACAATTGGTTCACATGCCCATTGCTTTAGGTTGCCATGGATTAATCTAGGTTTGTTAGAAATACTTCAAAGCGCATATCAGCTCATTCCAAGGTCACCCACATGCTTGGTGGATGACATTTTGGATCTAGGATGGCAATTTTTTGTCATTCAATATGATGAGCGACCACCTTTGGCTATGGTCAACAAGGTTGGCCTACCTCGGGCAACACTACCTACTATTTTGAGTTTTCTATGTTTTCAAGCATTTCAAAATGGTGGTTCAAGCATGACTTGGGAGTCCAATTCATCCAAATGCTAATGAACAAGAGCGAGCTATGGGATTTTGCACAAACACCACAATTATGTGAGGGTTTCTGAAGGTGCTCATAAATGGATATTGGGACAAGTTATGGATTGTATTTGTCTCACATTGATCTTTAGCCTTTATTGGGCTTAGTAGGTTTGATTTGCATAGTTTTTCTTGCCCACCCACCTTTCCTCTATTTTTGTTACACCTACATTTGGGTCAACTAAGTTGGTGCAAGGGGGTGACATCCTTGGCATTTATGGGATCACAGATTTATGGGTAATGGGATCGAGGTTTTGGATGTGGGGGCACTAAGGCATTATAGTGTTACATTGCTTTTTACATAACAATCATAGGTTTTGCCCTCACCTTTAGGTGCTAAGGATGTTTCATCATTTAGCCCAAGGTATAAGAGATCGTAGAGTCATGGGAGCCAAAAATTGGCCCTGTTGTTACAAGAAATGGGGTGCAGGAAGTACAACGACTATTGTAGGATCATGTTGGTTATTTCCCTTTCAGTTTGAAAGAATCAGATAGTTGAAAGGACATGAGATCCAAATTGTATTAGAGGATGAGAATCTTATTTTCAGATAACGTTATAGGTTGAATGAGATGGAGAGGGCCTTGGTTTAGGTTCAAAAAACAAAGTTACTAGATGCAAGCTTGGTGGAACTGTCAAAAGGTGATTATGTCCCAACCACAATGATGCCAACCAAGAAGGATATTTTTAGCAATTGGACAGAGTGACACATGCATGGGGATTATTTCCCAATCAATAAGCACATGCATTCAAACAAATATGCCATGCCCTTATTAAAAAAGATTTTTGATGCCTTTTGTGAAGCCAAGGTTTTTAGTACCTTGGACTTGAGATCTAGCTACCATCAGTTGTCATTGAGGGAGGGTGACAAGGTCAAGACAACATTTTGGGAATTAGTCCTCATGGGAAGGATTGTTTGTACCAATGGTTGCTTTTGCATTAGTAGAACCCCCCCCCCCCTCCCCCCCCCCCCCCTTTTTACTACATTTCCAACTTACAATTATGGTGAAAGAATCATTCATCCATAATGAAGATGAATGCTTACATTACTATGAAAAAAAAGGGTGTTTTGCAATTGGCCTTGCAATTCACCATATTTATATGTTGTGAGTGCTATTAGACAAGTTGTAAGAGTTGCAAAAGTTGTAATTCACCATATATATGGTCTAATTCATTACAATTCAATTACAACTTTGTTGCAACAACTCATTTTCAACTATTATGCAATTCCCCTATGACTACAATCATAATGTCATGTTGACGTCACTTTTATCCATCCATCAAAATTTAACATGTGGCATTATGAGGATTTTTGTGATTTTTTTGAAATATTGATATCCATTGTCCTTTATGATTATTTGTTTCAAACGGTCTTGGATTATGACACTTGGCATAATCAAAATTTGCCACGTGGCATATTAATTGAATTTTAGAAACAAATACATATATGCACCTAGGTAGGTTGATACATAACCATAGGTAGGTAAGTTGGTATAGTTCCAACCTACCTATTTACCTAACTATTTGTTTACTATCTAAGTAGGTAGAAATGTAGAACATACTTATTTAGGTTGTCAAGTAGGTAGGTAGGAAGGTAGAATACTAGAAAGTAGGTGAACTAAAAAGTAGTCACATAAATTTTTATATATGTTATGTGTTTTGCTTTTAGGGTTAAGCTTTTATGAACTCATCCCAACATGGCACATGCAAATGCAAGAAGAAACACCTCCTTTATATAGTTTGTGAAATGAGATATTGAAGACAAAACATATGGGTTAAATCTTTTAGTGGCACCCTAATTGCAATTAAGTTGTAACTACAAATATAAAATTTCCACATGCATTTTATTTGATTTTAAATTTTTAATTAATTTGAAAATTATAATTAATCATCTGACATGATTATTTGGAATTTAATTATTTCAATTAAATATGTGATAATTAATTATCTAGATTGATTATATGAATTAATTTAATATAATTCAGATAATTAGCTGATTGATTGATTCAAATAATTAATTATTTAAATAACTATTAGATAATTAATTATGTTGAAAATTGATTATCTCAATTTTTAAAAAATCAATAATTACTCACTTACATTAACACAGTCTGTTATCTAAAATTATTTGAATTATTTAAATAAATTTATATAACTAGTTATTGAGTCAAAGTAAATAGTTATTGGATAATTAATAATTAATTATTTTAATTAATTAAATACTAATTAATGGAATTCGATTAATGAATTCATATGAATAATTTATTATTTAGTTTACTTAATTAGTTCATGGTAATTAAATATATTACATACCAATTATTAATTTAAAACTTCGTTAGAAGTAATTCATCATGAAAATTTAAATAATAAACATGTATTTGAATAGAATACATTGAGGTATAGAAAGACATACTCATATGTACACCCTTATTGAATGTTTAGTAAAATATACACATTGTTTTTAATTTCAATTCAAAAATAAATTTTCACCTTTCATTAAATTCTATGGTTTGATGTGTATGTATACTAACATAATATTGTGAATTCCAATGTAGTGAAATATTATTAACACAAAAATTAAAGATAAATCACAAAAAATATTACTCTAATATTTACTACATTATTTAAAATTCAATTATTTAGATAATTATGAAAATTAATTATTTTAATTAATTAATTCAATAAAGGAATTGGCTCATATCAATGAAGCATTTAATAATTTAGTTTAGAAAAGTTTGAATACGCAATGGTATCTATATGTACATATTCATAAACACTTTAATACACCATTCCAATCCAACTAAAGGCTTACATTTACACTTTCGATGAATTACACAATTTGTAAATATTTTAATAGTATGAATTGCCACATAGTTAACAACTAATTCTAGATGAGGTGAACACTCTACTTCCAAAATAGTGGACAAGTAGTAGTTACGTAATGAAACCATAGTGGGACATTTAGTTGTAATTTAGTCATAAACTAGCCAATTTAGTTGACTTTTAGGTGCAAACAAGTTACAAGTTCCAAATGTTATGGACACGTGGCATGATCATACACATTAATGCTGTACACTAGTTGTAAAATAGTTGTTTAGTCAACATTAAAGCTACACCAGTTGTAACACAGGTGAAATTAACCATTTTGTTACAACTTGTGATCATGGTCAAATTATGGTTGACTATCATTATATATATTTTACATACATATGCCCGTATATGGTCCAAGTTGCAATTAATGTGCAATTAAATTACAACTATAAAATAATTTAACGTGACATTTTAATTATTAATTTATCATATTTCCATTTTGTAGTTGTACTTTAGTTGCACAATAGTTTTCATGATGATCTAGTTGTATACCAATTTAGTATCTATGGACACAATTTCTCATAATGCATTCATCCCCATGTTTGCTTTTAGGTTTATTGGTGCCACATTCATTTTGTGACTAAATTCTTGGGTTTTACTTGTATGTATAGGGGGAAAAACATTTTACCATCCCAAGTTTTAACTTTAGGCTCTAGGCTTAGGCTTTAAGTTTATGTAGTAACTTGCCTCCCAACATTTTTGTTGCTACTTCAAATTATTTAATAACAGTGTTGCGTCCATTATAAGATCTACATCACCAATGTTAGATGGGACCTTTTGCCCTTAAAACATTTACAATGTTGGAGTTGCTATCATATCATACTAACCACCCAACAACAACACAAGCATTAGACTTGTGTTATGCGCTAGCATTGTTTGTTTGTGCACATGAAGTTTCCATGACATTTGTAGCAATGATAGGGAATGATAATAGATGGCCATGGAGATAATGGCGATTGAATTGCATGATCAAAAGTTAAAAGTGACAACCTTCAACACAAACCTATAATAGCTTGTAGCGCATAATAAGACTTAAACTTTACAATAGGATGAAAACAAAAGAAAATCACATAACTTGATCAAAAGTTTGAAACAAGAGGAAGAAAGAAAAGAAAAATTGTGCAACACAATGAAAGATTTTTTCACCTTTGTTAAACTTTGAATAGTAATCCCCATTCGTCGTGCATGAAAACTTTGTGAATGTTTGTTGTTGAGAGAAAAGTGGTGATGGATGTTCATTATGAGGTTACAATGTTGCATTCAAGTTTCTAGCAAAATCATAGTCTAATTTTTTCCATTGCATTAAAACATCACATTTGAGCAACTTGAAAAACCTTACATTTGTTTCCCAAGAACCTCTAGTTCTTGAATTCTAATTGTTTTGTATTTTTGTCAAATAACCTCATCAACGTTCTGGTTTTCAAACTTGGATTAGATTAATTTTTTGTCAAATAATCTCATCAACATTCCAATTTTAAAGCTTTGATTAGGTCAGGTTTCCAGCAAAGAATTTTGATAATAATCAAGTTTTGGAAAAGGGATTATTTAAAAGATCCTCTATAGTTTTTTTTTTGTTGTTGGTGAGATTGTGGGGGCAAATCTTTAAAAAGGAAATTTTTGGGTTGCAGGTGGGCATGAGCATAGCAATGATGAAAATTGCCAGTCTGAATCTGAAGGTCTCACTAATTGGGAATTGCTAGTGATATGCCTATATATCTATTATGAAAACTATGAAAGAACTGAGGGTCTTTGAAAGAACTGCCCAACCCTTCATATATAACACTCCATGACCATGTGATTATTAGAATAAAGGCCGCCCCAAGATTATATAAAATGGGGACCTATTTCTGTGTAATGCCCTTGTACAAGGGTCTTACCCAATGTCAAGGCAGTGAAGCAAATTTGAAATGAACATTCATCTAAAATGACAAGATATAAGAAAAGAAGGAACATTTCAGATATTTGTAAAGTGACTCTTTTTTGGCCCCTTCTTTCATCCTTCAATCTTTCTTTCAACCTCTAAACACTGCTGTTTGCAAATTGATTAAACTTTAGTAATTACAAGTATAAAATATTGGAACTTAGGATTACATGCACAAGGTTTGAGAATATTTATAATTGCAACACACACAACTAGAGTAGTAATTGATTCAAGGCAACTGTGAAAAAAAGGATAGAATGAAACTCAGATTTGGCCAAATTTGATGTCAATCTCAGTTTCAATCCCCCTTTAAGCCCAATAAACTTTTTTCAATATTTGAAAAAAATGTCACCTCCTTTATGACCAAACAGGGTGTTTTGGTGTTGTGTTTTCCTTACTTTGCGAATATATTTATTATGATTTTTTAAAAAAATGTAAGAACCTGTTTAAAAGTGTAGGAACTAATATCCCGCTCAAAAGCAAAACAATATACCCCTCTTGCAGAGGAAACTTTATATTGTATGTGGTTGTATCATCTAACATTTAAAATTTTCTTTAGGGTTGTTATCAGTGTTGTACTGGTATTTTGTTTTTCACATATCAGACTGGTATATATATGTCAGGGGTACATTTAGTTAAATGGGTAGGGTCTTAGGTAGTGATGTTTTTCCAGGACCTGAGCATCTGTAGACATATCTTGAGATCATTTTTGTAAAAACATGAAAATAAAAGCAAAAAAAAAAATGCTATTGCAGACTTACAACTGCCTTGGAACTAGCCACAAAAAAATGAAGCTTATTTTAAAGGAGCCCATTGCATTTTCAGGTTGACCTTGCAAATTTGTTCCACCTCCATCAGCCGATCTCCTAGCCGCTCTCTCCAAGATTTCTTTAAGCTAGAAAAAAATGCCTTAATTGCCGTTACACCTACCTCTCCCAACCGCAGTCTCTCACCCTAAGCATTGGGATCAACAGAATATGAAACATTTCAAAACTTTGATTGGTATGTTTCAACATAGGTATATCCACACAAGAAAAAGAGAGATTTTAGAATCCATCTAAATATATATTTTAAGACATACCCAACAAGTAGGTTTTGACATATCTTTATACAGAGCAATGTACATACTATGGATGTACCCTGCATAGCAATTGCAAATATGGACTAGAGGTGAGGGGGAGTCATTTTTACAAAAAATTCTCAATCAAACAGCTCATAGCCTATTTCTGAATCCCTAAAAAAAGCCCTTAAATATTATTCTGTTGCCTTTATAGTTACAATACGATTTGTACAACTTAAGATGGTGATTTCAGAGCAATTTAAATCGCTCATTTTGAACAATTAATCAGAAAGGTATGCACTCATGAAGTAGGATGGGTCAAAATGAAGAAAAATGCAAAAAACATGTATTACAATTTGGAAAAAACATATTTTCTGTAATGCTCTTTTTTGGCTGCTCCTTTGGTTTTGCATTGCAAAGGTGATTTGTAAAGCTTGAGAAGGTGCTCCTATAACATTTTAAATCACTCAAAATGGAGAAGAATTGAGAAAGGAGTGCCAAAGTAATCCATGATAGGCTAATGCTTGGTGATGGGCCAGTTCACCCTACTTATTAAGGTTTTTCTTAGGTGGGGGGGACAGGCAGTCATCTGCTGGATCCACTTTTGGTTCTGCAATTTCCACTTGTGGCGTGAGTCAACACTGGGGGAGCACGAGTTACACGAGATAGCCAGTTTACCATTTGAAGGAACCGACTGTCACCATACCAGGCCCCTTCGCAAGTGCTAAAAGTGGAGTATGGAGGTTCGCTTTCACCCACTAAATGAGGTCCTGTAAATCAGCAACACAGGAAGCACATGCCACATGTAGAAAGGAAGGAGTGAATAATGCCAAAGTGTTCTGAAATGTTTAGACAAGGTCACCGTCCATCACGAGGTCCTTGCAGCCCTCAAGCATGATGGAGATGGCCCTTTCTTTCCTTCTAACACGACATTATAATTTATCACATTAGATGAAACAATAAAGTTTATCTTTTATGTGAGGCCTAGTTTGAACTTTACACCAAGTTGTGACTGCACACAATGTGAAAACATTTATAAGTACCTTAGCCTAGAGTCAGTTTCCACATGATCAAAACAAATAATTTATTATTCAAGAAATAATTCGATTTTTTATAAAACTTAAAATTATTATATTTCATGGTTTACTTTAAACCCCCTTTGTAATCATGTCCATTTTAATAACATTCTTGTTTGTGTCGCACTCTATTTATTTATTTTGATAATCATTCGTTTTAATTGAAAGCATCATTATTTAGAGTCACTATCACATTTGTTAGTAGCACAAAATATTTACAAATTTCTTTTTTGTAAATATGATTATAATGGGAGAAATCTAAAGCAAATATTAGAGTTTAGTAATTGTAGTTCCTTTTGGCAATGTTAATGTTACTTTGTGTTCAAAATGAGTAAACTAACAACAATGAAGAATCTAGTTGAATAGAAAAGAAAAAACAATTTTTCTAGTGCAAACAACTAGAAGATATGCAAACTTTCTAAGAAAATAAGAAATTTAATTTAAAAAATCTAATTGACAAAATGCACAATCTAATACTTAAAGAGCTCAAACTCAATGTAAATTGTCACATTAAAATAAGTAGAAATCACAATCTTCTTCAAATCTAATAATGCATAGTAGAACTTAGAATAACCCATGTAAAAAATTTAAATAATTAACACCTTTATTCTAGCATAAATTGACTATTATGTAAATGTTTATTTGCCTATAATCACAATCTTGTAAAGGTTTATATGGAATGTGACTATATGTGTTTAAATCACGACTCATTAGCGTCACAAAAGAAAAAAGTGGTCATCAATGTTGTGATTATAAAGGGGGGTTTACTGTGCTAGGACATTGTCATATGAGGAGTGAAATTATTGAGATTGTAGATGGTTTTCAACACCTTAGCTTCACATTTTCACAAAAATTCGTTTCACTATCTTAAAGATTATGTAGTGACAAAACTGACTGTAGTTAATAATAGCGGTGCAATCGGCACTACTTAGCCTAATGCAAATCTCAAACTTTACTTGCAAATGTGATACCAAAAGTACTTTTCTGTCCTCTTTTACAACTCTGTACTTTTTTATACAGTTCCCAGTGTTAGCTTTGGATCTCAGCTAAACTTTTTTTCCAAATCTAGGTTGTTGGGATCTTGTGCCTGGGCATGCATGCAGCATGTGTCTGGACACCATTAGACACATCTTGAAGAGGCAAATGGACAGTCAGACAGTACAAAAAGTACTTTTGTAGTGCCCTGCCATAACAAGCATATGCACATATAATGTTGGGGGCTT
Source organism: Sphagnum tenellum (assembly GCA_963921925.1). Classification (NCBI taxonomy): domain Eukaryota; kingdom Viridiplantae; phylum Streptophyta; class Sphagnopsida; order Sphagnales; family Sphagnaceae; genus Sphagnum; species Sphagnum tenellum. The sequence goes on from OY998159.1 coordinate 8,460,241, forward strand.
TGTCGATGCAATATTTATCCTACCCAACGAATTCCTTCTTTTTAAAGTACAACAGCAGACCCTAGACGTGATAAGCCGTTGACACCCCCAAGTCAAGCTCATCGAGAGAGGGCTGGCAGGAGCTTAACCAATAACTATGGTTTGTATCATGCAATGGGTCCATTTCTTGCTCCTTCCTACATAGTCGGGGGGATTTGTTGACAGGATTTGCAACAGCATGTTGTGTTGACAGAAAAATGCTAATAAGTAGTATCTTTTCTTTTTTCATATTTGTGATTGGGTGGCGGTCGTTCCACAAGAGTTTTAGCATGAGTGGCATGATCCTCCAGAAGAGCTAGCTTTAGGGTAGAGTCTTCAGCTGACAGGTAGTCTTCAGCACTCTGCCATTTACTGCAAGACAAATTAGAGATGAAATACTGTAGTAGCTTGGCGGCTTTGCCGCGTGTCTGTCTGCTGAATGAATAAATAGTTAATTTTGAAGATTCTATTTCGAGAAATGAATATTCTGAAGATTCATCGTTTTCCTTCAAAGAATTTCTTTGAGAAAAGCATTTATGGAAATTTTTGACATTTCTTAAAATGATATAATTTGTGCCGAAGTGATCAAGGTACTGCACCTATTGAAATATTTAGTCCAACAGGCTCAATCTTTTGGCAAATAAGTTGTCTGGAGTCCTATTTTTCTAAATCTATCTACCAAAAGTTTGTGATATTTGTGGTTTCCCCCATTTTTGGATAGTGGTTATGCCCATGAAATCTATCTTCTATGCTCATCATTTGCCTATTATTTTCATGTCATCAAAATGCTAAGAGGTTTTCATATGATGCAAATCCGGCCCCCCGCCCTTCTTTTTAGTCTGTATCCGTTTCAAGGTGCTTGCAGGTGCAAATCCTTAGAATGGGCAGTTCTGCTTATTGTTTCTGGAGCTCAGACTCTACAGGATCAGAGTTTCTTAACTTGATGAACAATCTTTTGTCTCAAAATATGTATCACTTTTAATCATGGTTCCACAAATTCCATGTTCTCTTTTTGCTTCCAAATGTATGGGATTTGAAATCCTCAGCTACATGGGGTTGCACGACCTTTAGCTTCTTCTGCAATCTGTAGCAAAAGAACATTATATATTAGGAAAGTCTGCAATATATTAGTCAGAATTTTGTCTTTCCAAGTGATGTGACTCTAAAGCTCTGTAGTGGATGTTATAATGAAATTTTTTGTTGTTTGTTGAAATTGGGGAACCATTTCGTGTTTTGAATGCAGCAATAGTATCGCCCTATAGCCCATGTATAGTTCTAAAAGATAAAAATATTAAGATTTGAGAAATTAGAAGTTGAATTATTATACAATGAAACGGCTCACCGATCTAATAGATATATCGACCTACTATTTGTTATTCCCCAGATAAGCAACCAGATTGAAGGAGCCATCTTCAGTGAAGTTTTTCACAATTGATATATGCTTGCCTACGATTTGTATTCAAGGGACAATTTCAAACTAATGATTTCAAATCAATCCTGAACTAGTCATCCGGCTTTTCGTTTCTTTCACACAACTAAATATTAGAATTCTCTGGTTTTGGACAGTAAAGTTATCAATAAAGTCGAGAAAACTCAGAAATAAAACCTGGATTTTTCTGGATCTGAGGATGATAATAGAAATGCAAGATGGAATAGTGCCAAAGTAATAAAGGTATCCATCCATAAAGTCATGCCCTGTGGAGCCTGAGTTGCATCCCTCATTCGATGCTTCATCCCCTCCTGGCTGTTGTCTCCAAAGTCATGAAATTTTATCAAATAAGGGGATGAAATACTGGGACTCAGTTTTAAATGCACGAGGCTCGAGAACATTTATAGCTACAGTACCAGTGATTGGTATAAGGCGTTCAGGAAAAAATCATCCAAATTTGGTGCTAAACTGAGTTTCATGCCCCCTTGAAGCCCGGTGTTTTTTTTGCTCTGTTTTTTAAAATCTCATCCCCTATGTGACCAAAAAGGGGTGTAACCTCAAAATGTGTCAGTTCTTTTTTTCAGTGTCAACAAGGCCTAAGTAAAAGGTCTGGATGAAGATGTGACCTAATGGAAAACTTTGTTTGAAGGACGGGTTAGGGTTTTGATATCGATAGTCCTCAAGGTGGAGATCTAATGATCTACCCTAAAATAAGTTGCAACTTATGTGAATAGATTTTTTCACTTAGTAATGGGGAGGCAAAACAAGAACATTCATTATTTACATGGCGATGACATTGAAACATTTTTTATGAGATATTTGTGAATTTTTATATTTTCAAATTAAAAAACCCTTTGTGATTCACAAGCCCAATATTCAAGTAAAAAAAAAAGAATTATTTTGCTCAGAAAAAAAACACTATTGTGATTGACCATTTGATAAATGGCACATGGTCCACATTCAAAAATCCATATCTACATAGTTTACATGGGTTTGATGTTCAATATTTAAGAAAAATAATTCAAAATTGTTTTTCGCAATTGAAAAGTACTATCTTTTGAAATATCAACCTTTTTATTTTTGGGAAACACACAAGGATGCAACAAAGTTTGTTTCATTTTCTTCAAGCTTGTTATATTCTCTGAATGTATCTGTTAAAAATTAAACACAACTTTAGCCAAAATGGATTATTGTAACTTGTGTAATTACCTGGTTCTATGTATACACATTTTCTATGGTGCAATGGAGTCCACTCCCTTGAGCTGTGTGGGTGGATGTAAGAGGTAGAAATGGCCATGTATGTGTGAGAGAGGACATGCATGATCCTCACAAATCGCAACATGCTAATGAATATGTATGTGGCTTGAACATTCAAGACAAGACAATCTTCTTTATCAATTCCTTATTAAGATTATGAGCAAATCAAACATCATGATATAGAAAAGTCAAGTGGTGTCATAGTTGTATGATTAAAACTATTCACATTCCATTTGTGAATATCTATATGTTAGAATAAATTATGTTTGTTTGTTAGTGTAAGGCTTACATATGTACCTCCTTCCCAATTGTTATGTGCTTTTTCATAGGTCTGATTTTTGTTGGATAAATAGAATTTTCAACAAGTTATGTTAGATAAACAATCATTTGTTATTTGAAATTACATGGGAACATAAGGGAATAGGATAGGGCTTCTTTAGGATGGAGGTAAATTAGAAAGGCAAGAAAAGAATGGATAGAAACAATAGGAAAAAAATGAAAAAGTGAGTGTAAGAAGTAAACAAGAAAGAAAGCATGAAAATGGTTCATAAAAAGAAATTCAACAAAGTTGATGAAACATGACTTAATAATACTAGAATACCTTGGTAGCTTTGACATCAATTTTATCATTTTGAGAAATGTTGAAATTTTTTATTTCAAAGAACAAAATTTTGTGAAAAAAAATATTCCATCAAGATTCAAGAATACTTTATTCATCAAAATGAGAACTTGAAATAAATAAATTATTCAACATACATGTGTTGAAGTTGTCAAAGTACTATGATAAACATCAACAATACAATATGTGAAATGTGGGAAATCATGGATCAAATTGATAACAAGGTGCTATCATGCTAATAGGAGTTAAAAACAGTCATAACCCCTATTTAATTATATATTTTTTACACCAAAAGTTTTGCACATTATCAACTTTAATATCTTATTCTATAAATGTCCAAAATATGAGATTATTTCATCAACATTTGGACCTTCAAAAATAGTGTAAAAAGACTTGCAACCATTGCTTTTAAGCAATAAAAAGACTTATAAGTGGATTTGGAAAACTTGGAAAATGACATATTTTTGACAAGTTTTTAACACAAACCTTAACAAAATAGTACAAAGAAAAATTTTAAATTAAAAAAAAATTGAGAACTTTTTCCAAAAATATTTCAAGAATATTTTCAAAAAATGAATCATCACCAGGGGCACTAGTGGTTCCTATTAGCCTCTTTGCACCCAACGAATATATAGATGTTTATAATTGGTTGAAATGTGATCACATTGATGAAATTAAGTTTTTAGGTGGATGTTTTGTGATTGTACTCTACACAAGAATAAAATTACATTTATAAATGAAATTTGTCACAAATTTTAATGGATAAAATTGACCACACAAATGCAATGACCATTTGGGTGAAATCATTGACATGGATGACCATTCACAAAATGCATGAAATTGAATTCACAAATGAAATGGACAATAAAGATAAAAGTTAATATATCTATTCATGAAGTAAGGTAGTTTGTTTTGTTTTGTTTATCGTGCTAAGATGTCCCAAACCATGGCATTTCATGTTGCACACTTGGTCTCTTTGGAAAGCTCTCAATGAGTAGGGGTTTTGCACCAACTTGGTTTGAGAATATTTGGAGCTACGATGTGAAAACTATTGATTATTAAACCATATTCTCAATGAAAATTAAATAAAATCAAAACTAGAAATTGTATTAGTATTTCAGGCATTCTTGGTGTTGTTGGGAAGCCCTTGGTGAGTCAGATACAATAGAGTTTATTTCACAATTTGCAAAGCTAAGGTGTGGAAGATATTAAGTTTTTAATGGATCTTGTTGTTGGAAATTCAAACAAATTGCAAAAATTGGGTTTGGAAGGAAAAATCAGTTGACCCTTAAATGTGTTCACATTGCCAAATTTAGAAATCTTTAGTTTTAAAAATGTGAAAAATAAAAATTGTGTTCACACTTGGGCCAATGACACAAGCTACATTAATATGCATTATGAAACAAACAAACATACCACAAGGGTTAGGGTGAATTTCATGTTCTTCACAACATTGATCAATATGACAACCATGGATCATGGATGGTTCAATAGGGATGAACACAATCATTGTCCATTTTGTTGATATGTTTGTGTGAAGCTTGCATACTTACCTCCCTCCTTTTTGGTTAGGTAGGTTACACACATCTACCCACCTCCTTCCCTTTTATAAAATTACATGCTTGTATACGAATTGATTTGTAAAAAATATTATCCTTCAACCTTTTCTTGCTATGCTTTGCACACATTGCTTTATAATGGCAAAATGACCTAAAAACAAAAATCTACAAAAACTTCAAAATTATCTTTTGTTGCTACCCATGAACTTTATATGTATATTAGTGTGGCATGTGCCATGGGCCCAAGTGTGAACTTGTTACCCAAGTAGCTTTTCCTTTGAAAACCAGTTTTTGTAATTTAGTTGAATTAACAAAAACTTCTCAAAATTCAATATCTCCCGCACATTAGGTCTAAAAATTACAAAATAAAGTCCATAAAATCTGACTTATTGAGGGATTTCCAACAATACCAAGAGCACTCCTCAATTTCCTCAAAATCATTAATTTTGATTTTATTGAATTTTCAATGAAAACTTATTAAATATTCAATAACTTTTGCTTTGAAAGTGTAAACATGACAATACCACGGTGCACCCCTACTCATCAAGAGCTTTCCAATGATACCAAGAGTGCAAATGGGGACCCTATATTAGGAGTTCTCAACATGACAAACAAAGTAACAACCTTCTTTAATACATAAATTTACACATATGAGTCCAATCAAATTATAATTGGTGGCTATTTTACATTCTCATTCATAATAACTTCTCAACAAATGTGAACATCATAGATTTTAGATCAAAACCAATTGTCAGAGTGTCTCAACAAAACTTTGAAAACATTCTTTTACTTCATTTGACCCTTGTTTCCTTATTCCCCAACATCTTGTGTAAGCACTTGGAAATTAGGTCCAAATGAAGAGAATCTTGATTGTGTCTCGTTATTTTGATATTTTGAGCTCAAAAGTTAAGATCCAAATTCTTGGAAGAATTTGCAAACAAAATTTAAGAAGATTTTCACCTAGATATTTTGGTGTGTTTTGTCCTATTTTTCACTAGGAAATTGTACAATCACACTTGTAAATTACCCACTAAATTTAAAAATACTAGATTTGTGACAAAAACCAACCATAATAATGAATTGATAGAAATCTATTGTAGTACTTTGGTAAATTTGGCATAATTTGTATTATTTTTAGAATTCTGAAAATTTCAAATTTTATCTTATTCAAAGGAATTTTTGTGAATGAAAATGAAAAATCCTTTGAAATATTTTAGGATTATTTTATTTTTGAATGAAATATTCATAATTAATTAAATTTGTAATAGACCTAAACCTTAAATCCCTAAAACCCTAAACTCTAAACCTTTCATAAGTAATTTGAAAGACAAATATATATATATATATTTGCCTATCAAAATGAATGCAATGAAACAAATGTCAAGCACATGGAAAAACAAAGCACAAAATAGCTTGTAAGAAAATAAAATAAAAATAAGTACCCATGTCACTAAATGAAAGGTAGAGTAAACCAACACCTCCATTGACATTTTTACTTTTTTGGGTGGTATTTTCATTTTATACTTGAGCAAAAAAAGTAAGGGTTTTTAGTTTTTGCCATAATACTATGTAGCTGAAGTTCATTCAAGGCCTAAATGAGGTGAGGAAAATTTACTTTTAATATTATGATAATTTCTGAAGGGGGGATTTTGCTATCAAGAGCTATTTGTGAATTTCATCAAACTTGGAAACTTTAGACATTTTGATATGAATGTCATTATCTTCCATAAAGTTGAAGAATATCAAGTGAAGGGTGTTGTTTGAAGTGTGACACAACATGGAAAATATCAAATGTTCAGTTTGGATTAATTATATTAAATTCATATTTTCATTTTCATTAATTTGATATGCTTTGCAATGTTCTTCTTTTCAATTTTATAATGTAGCCAAATTTTCAATCATCAATAAGAAGATTTAGTCAAATTTGGTTATAGACCATATATAAAAATATAACAATCTTTTTATATTCTGGCTGCATGTTGGAATTTGCTTTGATTTCTAGTGAATTAGGGCCATTATTTCCGCGAGAGTCCATTGTTTGTGTCAAAATCACATTTCAAGTTGAAAAAGTGCAAAACATTGTCGATAAAAAAATCCATTGATACTTTGGTGTTCACATTTTTGTGTAAAAGGTCAAACATTTGTTAACTGATTACCTAAAACGCATTTGTTAAAATTGTCATTGAATGAAAAACAGAAACTAAGTTGCAATAAATAAATAAATAAATCTTTTGAAAACACCACTAAATAAGGGTTAATTTGCTACCTATTGAATTTTTTTTATACAAATTGGACACCTGGCATGGCTATTCTTTAGGAGAGTCACAACTAATGTTGGTAGGTTCTAAGACTTATTTAGGTTCAAGTTTAGGTTATAAGTCAAGTTCTAAAATACTTAAATTGAAAGTTTTGAGTTCTGGTGGAATTATTATTGGAACCTAATTATATAATTGGCCTCTTTTCAAAGTTAAATTATACCTTAAATTGAGAGAGTTGTCCCATTTGAAACAAGTTCAGGTTCTCTAGGTAAATATGTACAAATTTGTGAAAAAATAATAAATTTGGCTCTACATTTTAAGTAAGTTATTTAACCTATTAGTTGTACATAATTAATACAAAATAATTGTTAACCTTAATTGTGAGCACTAGTTGAACAAACCAATATTAGACTGATTTGTTTTTTGTTTAGTTGTGTATAATGGAGATGAAACTAGACTTGTTAAATTGAACCAGCTCAAAGACATTTCTTCATGAAAATGTTCAAAAATTATGCTTTTAGAAATTCAACCAAAGATTCTATTTTTAAAAAAAGAAAAAAAGGTAGTCTATTACTGAAGAATTGGACAATGTTTGTCACAACCAATGTTTTATAGGGTGTTTTATAGGGTGGGTGGGGGGTGAAGGGGGAAAATTTTAATAGTTTTTCAACCTAACAAATATGATTTTGACACATTCACAAAAAAATTGTGAAAATAATGGCTCTAATTTCATTAGATTTCTAATTTTTAAAAAAATTGTTAGATTTCCAACATTTACCAACAATACAAATTTTAACTATTTTTTTTTGAGTTTTCATATTTGATTTATAGCCAACCTTGGCTAAATATTCTTGTTGATGATTGTCAATTTGGGGGTGTATGTATTACATAATGGTTCATTTTTGGCAAATACAAAGCCCATACAAATTTTTAACAAATTTTCAAAAATTGTCCAAACGGACATGATTGCTACTTTTATTTTTTTGATTATTATATTCTTTGATTACTAAATGCTCACTCACTTATGAAATTTTATAAATCTAGGTCAAAACTTATATCAGAAGATGTTGATGTCATATGTTCTAGCAATGCAATTTGAAAATCCTAAAAAGAAAACCCACAAAGTTCACATAAATGAAAATTCACTATAGATTTTTAAAACATGTTCATTAAGCAAAAAAAATTAATTTTTTTTTGGTGAAAATGAGGTCCACTTGTGACCCTTCAAAATTTATAACTACCATTTGGTTAAGATTTTTATTAAAAACATCACACCTAATTTTATTATTTAATTTAAAAACACATATTAAATCACTAGAAGTAAATTGGAGTGGAATTCTATATGAATCAAAAAATTCTTGACAATCTAGTTAGGCAATCAATTTATATTTTTAGATTTCAAAAGTCTATTACTAACAATGATTGAATTATTTTTAAAAAAAATTGTACAAATGTTTTCATAATTAGGTTATTAGTTTAAGGTCAATTATTTAGTGACAAATTGCAGATTATATTATCCATCACAAGCATGTACACACAATGCACCTTGCATTCATCCTTGGCTACATCACACAATTGAAGGAAAAGAAAACTCTACTTATGGGTTATGACTTGAGTCAAGCACATTTTTGGTCTAGACAATTTAAAGAGCAAGGAACATCTTCCAATGCATACTATATTTGTATTATAGTGGGGATTGCTATTAATTAGTCCAAATGGGGACATTGGAGATTTTTTCTTTTTGTTTTTCTTGGTGATAGGCATTTTCATTTGGTCTATCACCCATACAAATACCTCATTTTTTACGTACTCTTAAAAGAAAACATGTCCAGATACCCCACATATGTAAATGACAAGACCTCTTTTTGAACCCGCACAAGTATAAAATCAAAGTTTATGCAAACAAAAGTTTTATTTATAATAAGCATGCACAATGCATTTCAAAAGCATTGTGCATGCTTGTACGAATAAAGATGAGCATGGTTTCTTCCCTATTCATACCATGAAAAAAAAGAAAAAGAAAAAAGGAACAACCATCAAATGCTAGCAAACAAAGAAAACTAAAACAGAGAAAAGGAAAGCATGACTTATGACATATCACAAAGTGACATATGACATTTGCTTGTCTTGCACCCATCAAAAAAGAAAAAGAGTTCAAAGCCCTCATACTTGCAAAAGAGAAAATATCTGAGGCTTCGAAACTCACATTGGCTAATGAAAATTTCTTCTTCCCTCTTTGTTCAGCTCCATTTTTTACATACATGGGCAGAAACTGTGGGACATGGGGAAGAGAGAGAGAGAGAGAGAGAGAGTGTGTGTGTGTATTATGCCTGTGCCAGTACAAGTGTCCCTTGCTGTGATCTCATCAATTTGGGGCCTTCTAAATAGCCTATCTTCCAAATTTTGCGTGATGATGTACTCTTTTAAGAACACTCTTACAAACGACCCGTTTGCTCTAGAGGTGAGATGGAAGGACCACTGCAACACAAACTCCCTGAATGCAAAATTGTGTTGTGTCTGTGGTAGTTCACTTTATACTATGTCCCCAAATTTCTGCCCATGCCATTAGCCCAGAGGAAAAATGGTGACGAACAGTTTTGGAAAGAGAAATTTCATGCAGCCACTGGGAAGGTTCAATATGAACTCATTAACGGTCCACTTTTGTTTTGGAAGGGGTGTGGGGAGAGGAACTATTTGGGTTTATCTCACTTGTTCCCAATAGCACCTGGATTTTATCCTATATGATTTGCCCAAAGTTCAAATCCCATGTATATAAACTGAAAAAGTGAAATCTAGGGGAACACATTTGTTTCCGTTTTGCAACTAGGGGTCCAAAGAAATGCTGATGGCCCAATCAATATACTCCTTTAAAAAAACCAAAAAAAGTTGTGAGCGCACCCAATATATATGATCTAGTTAATATGAAGCACACTACCGTAGTACCTTGGGCCATTTCAACACATGCATGTCGAATAATTAATTAAATTTGAAAAATTCATATATATTCACCATTATCCTTCACAATGTTTTTTTGACTTGGAAGAAACAATTTTTGAAAATTTCATTTGTCTGAAAATTGGCCAAGGTACTGGGGTTGTGGTTTTAACCTTAAGGAAACCAAGGAAATGAGAACAGATGACAAGTGCATTGCACAAGCTCTTTTGTTCTTCAGTGCCATTGAACTGCATCACAGGCGCAGGAATTGAACCCCCAAAACCTACCTTGCAGGATATGGAGTACTAACCACTGACATACCATCGGGCGCTGAAGAAGGAAGCCTATTTTTCCAATTTAGTGCAGATACAAAGTCAAAAATGACAAAATTTTAAAAACCCTGCAGCGCCGACAGAGTTCGTTAGGGGGTGTTTACCGTCCCGCGCCCTTGTGAGGGCAAAAGGCTGTGATTAATGGACTGCATGTGAAGCCTATGGCGAGGGCCAGAGTGAAGCAATACCTACCATGCCACACCATCCACTGGTTGCAGTTATGATTCAGGTGTTGATGAAGCTCCAATGAATTTGATTCACCTGATTTCACCTTGGTAACCCATCCTGCAAAGTAGAGAGGTCTTTTGTATGGGTATACAAGTCAGAAAATAGGTGACTACTGGGTAAGTAGATGGCTTATAGCTTATACATATATAAGGGCTGTTTCTTACTACCTAGCTACTAAAACCTTCCAGATAAAAATGTTGTTAGAAAAGTGGCTTGTTAGAAAAGTAGGTAGTAATAACAGCAACTGAGCCCCACCATGTTAGCTAGGGAATTTGAACCTGTCTGGCTACCATCCATTCTTCATGTTGTGCTGGTCGGTGCTGGATCACTCTGGCCCTACCATGAGCCCAAAAAGCTGTGGTTTGTAATCAAATGTTATTCAAAGTGACTCTATTTTGAAACAAGAAGACAAGGGGTAGTTTGCAAAGTGACTTTCTGCCATGTTTTGTGTTAAAGTACCTCAACACAATTCATTGTCATGTGTACATGTGTAGCACAACATTACACTGGAAGACAGGACGATGACACACGGCTGTTGACAGTCTAGGCCCACAAATGCGATTAATAAATTTCCATTGGACAACCTTTGGATAAGGTTGAAAGGTCATGGGCTTCCTGGTCACAATCCTGCACGCCAGTGTAAAGGGGCCCATAATGAGCTACCAACATTTACACATGCCTTCTCAAAGCTTGGAAGTAAGCAAAAGATTTATTGTTATCACCTACCGATGTCATGAAAAGTTGCATATTGTGTTTGACAGGAGACGACCATCTCCATGTGAGCAAGCCAAGTGTGGAGAGTGTCCAACTTCATCTGAAGAATTACATCAACCATCTGAAGAGCATCTAAGTAACCTCATTCAGGATGCATGAATTCTGAAGTGTGACCACAAATCAAGTAATAGAGTAATCCCTAAAGTAACCCCGTCTTTGGGCCTCCATTCATCCCCTATCCCCTCTTTCAGTGGTATCTACAGAGCAAAGATATTTTAATAAATCTCAGTATGAAATGCTGATAGCATTTAATGCACAAGGTTCGAGACTATTTACAGTAGTTGTACAGTTATGAACAATGAAAATATATGTAGCAGCAGTGGAGGCGTTCAGGAAAAAGGAAAGACAGGATGAAACTCCGTTTTACCACCAAAACTGATGGTTTTCTGAGTTTCATCCCCTGTTGAATGCTAATGTACTTTTTTGCAGGTTTTTAAAAATCTCACCCTGTGTATGACCAAACACAGGGTTCTGGTGCTGTGTTTTTCTTACTTTACGGATAACTCTAATATTGGACAGGGATTATGGAAATTGAGAATTGCAGGGAAGTTTGTAGCAGAAGGAGAAGAGCTCATATCCAATGGAAATGCATTGGAATAAGAAGATATTAGAAATGCATTTTATGAATAATATTAACATTTGTCCTCAAGAGTGCAATATTTGTAGCCATTAATGCTCATAACCCTGCCCGTTCTCACATATCTAAAATTTATCATGCCCACAAATCACGGCCAGATGCTAAATACTCCTCCCCTTCCCCACAATCAAGCTCCGTCCAGTGAGTTGAGCAGGCAACAGTGCGATGCCTGCGCGGTTCTGCGTAGGCTTCGATTTATGTTCTGCCCAAAGAAAAAACAAATTAGAAGGAAAACACCTTAGTAGCAATGGCGGGAAAATGGGCTACTCTTAGTGCTCTCCCTAGAGTTCTTGGCTTGAAACTGGGTGCGAAATCGGGTGGCAGCAAAATAATAATAATAATAATAATAGTTTTGTTACAACAAGTTTTAATTTAGTGTCTCCCTAAATCATGGTCCAAGGCAAAATGACAACCACCTTGGGAAGTTACATCCCTTCCATGGTGGATGAAAGTCCTCATTTGAACCAGTACCCCAAGTGCCTTTTTGATTCATTGCATTCCCACTGACCATTCCCCCTCACAAATAGCACAAATAGAACCATGCGATGCCTCCAATATATGCCCAAATAGATCTCAATGGGAGGTGGGTGTTTGTGTCTCCTTTAATCATGGCCCAAGGCAATGATTGTGTGACCTTTTGGCAAAATTTTGCCAATAAAAAAGACTAGTTCCCAATGAATGCATAAGGAAAAATGTATCTTTGATTTTTAAAATACGCACTTGATTAAGAGAGGTATAATTTATTGACCAATTTCCATTCAGGTCAGGAATAGGAAGTCTACAAGGCCCATTATAGAAGAATACATATGTAGTGTCGTCTTGTCTTTTTTTTTCTTGTTTTATTGACCATTTCTGTCGTACCCCTTCATCTATAATGGATAAACATGGAGAGAAAACTTTACGTGTAGGTGCAAGGACACTTAAAAATAAGAGGTTAGGGATGAGGTTGGAAATGTTAGGAAAGCAAGACACCTATCAACAAAATTTAATGCCAATTAATAATATAAGTATCTACATGTTTATGATTTCTCACCAGTGTGTGCATACGTGCCTGGAAGGCATAGTCCATATGGTGTAAACGAATACACAAATAGATACATATTAAAATATATACATGCCTTATGAATTTAAATTGGATTCAACTTTTCAAAAAGATTTTGACAAGGTGATTCCTAGTGGAACCACCCAAGCTTGCTTATGCCCAATCTGCTCCCTTCTTTTTTCTGAAATCCACATAGGTGTCACAACATATTCCATATGAATTTTCATTATTTTTCACAAAGTGTTCCCAGCACACTTGCAATTGGTGTTTAAAGAATTAAATTCCTTCCAATTAAATCATGAAATCAAAAATATTAGTCACTTATACCAGCCATTGCAGACTGTTGAAATGTTTTCAATTTTGAACAATTGATGATAGATTCAGTGAACAATGTTGTTTGAATAATTTAGATTGATTTTGTTGATTATAATTGTGAGTTTTGACATAAACATCTCCTTTGTGAAGAGAAATTTGAAACTTATCTTCATAAATCTGAAAGTAATGTCATTGAATGAAACTAAATGTCAAAATTTAACATTATGTCAATGTTGTTAAATGAGATTGCACATGGTGTGTAACTTCCAATGAATTTGGTCCATGTCACATCATTTTGTGTAACTATGATCGATCATTGTTAGTTCAATGTGCAAGGTTTATAATTCTACGAACCCTATTCATGAACTCCAACAAAATAGCCTTATGACACAACCAAGTGGAAATTGGCAGTTGATGTTTACCTACACTGATGAGATCCCATTGGTACAATTTACGCTCCAATTTATATGTAACAATGTTTCAACTTATGACTACTTCAAAATGAAAAGTATTTGTGTGATCCATATGCAAAAAAGAACAAAAAAATGAAATCAATGACACAATAGTTCTCATGAATCATTCCACTATGAAGTCTACGAGTGCTTTAGTTTCATAGACAAAAAAAACTTATTATATATATGAAAGCAATATCATCTAGTGCACTAGTATGAATGAAAATACTCAAATATTTACAACGCTTCCTTATTAAACTTTCAAACTAATCTAATGTTGATGTTAAACTAGTATAGTGTCAATTTGAAATGTTGAACTTGCGTGGGAAGATGTAATATTAACTTGTATCTAAAAATAATATTAATCTATTTTGTTGTATCATGTATTCTAAAGCTACTTTCACACTTGGTGTTAGGGATTTTAAAATGAAGTCCCCAAACACCAAGCTACTTGTTTAGGTGTTAAACTTACTTACCATAAAGTGCAATGTTGTATTAACTTTTTAGACTCCCATTCACATCTATGATGTTGAAATGCTTAATAATGATTAGCTTTATGTTCAACGTTAGCATTTTCTCATATCATTCACAGCTATCATGATAATGATGACTCGCATGTTATTTCCTTTTTTATTTGGGTGGGTGAGTGGTAAGTAGGTGGATAGGTAAGTGAGTAAATAGGTAGATGACAAGTAGGTGGGTGAGTTGATTGGTGGGTGTGATGTAAATAGGTAAATATGAGGTAGGTGTAGGTGAGTAGAGGATGATACAAAACCATTTTTAGAAATTATCATTGACCTAAAATAACCTTTAGGTGCTATTTTCTAATGATGAACTCCTATTTCAAATTTAATGTTTTTGGAAGATTTTTAATAAAAGCTCAAATTCACACACATTGTGTGTCACTTAGGTTTTGATGTTAATCAAATATTCTTGATTTGAATTACTTTTTTAGCATTGATTTGAAATTGACTTAACATTAGGTGTGAACAATATTTAAGGTCAATTAATCTTCAAAGATCATATAAATGAAATGTATGTTATATAAAAATGAAAAGTTGAGTAATATGGCAAGCTATGAATTGGGAATTTTAAAATTAAACAATTGTGACTAAAAATAATACTTTGCTTTGAGGCAATTTTTTTTATTTTTTGATTTCAAAACATACAAAGAAACTTTGTGATAAAATTGACCTTAATTCCTATAACAAGTTGGAACATAGGGGTGAAAGCATGACAAAATAAATATGTGAAATATGGATATTCCATTTATGCACTTTTACCCTATATCATGCATATGAAAACAATAACATAACATCAACATGAATGGATGTATGATAAACATCATTCGGCATGTCTATTACATTTATAATTATTTATTATTTTTTTAAAAAAAAAGTTTAAAAAGTAAACAAAAATAATCCATTTTATCTTGCTTTCAATATTTTTTTTTATCAACTCCTTAATGGAGCTAGAATGGTGAGCATCCTTAAGCATATTATGATTTAATTTACAATTTTTTCCGATAGAATTCATGTGTGAAAGCATGAATAGGTGGATAGTTTGGACTATCACACTTGTAATTTTTCTGGATTACATGTAAACGTAAAATTTTAAACCATATTCAAAATTAACATTGTCATTTTTTTAATTATTCATATCATCATAGACTTTAATGGGAATCATTATAATGTTTTTTGATGAATTCTAAGAAGATTATGGACTTGTAAGGGACTTTTGAAATGACAATGCTATGTTTGTCACATAGAAATGAAATTAAAAAAAAGCATCATCAAGTGAAAAATTTATTAATGAAGTGCATTGAAACTATCCATACACATATATTTAAATGATGTGATAAATTTTTATCCTTGAAAATTCATTTCACATTAAAAAATTCAAATTTTTGCATGGATTTTTTGATCAATCACATGTTTAGGGATATTCATAGGTTGGCTTATTAAAACTTATGATTAAAAACATAGGGGATAATTGTATGATTTGTGATTTGATAATTGTTAAAATTATAAATGTTTTTTTGCTAGTGTTAGATTATGGACTTTCAAATGCCACTTTTGAACCACCTAACCATGTTGTTGCCTTCATATTAAATATGTAGCCAACACACATGAATGTGGCAACACCTTCCCCAAAAAACCAATTCATGGTCACAATTTGGTGATTTAAAAAAATAAAAAATGGAAAATTTGTGATAAAATATTCCCTTTTCAAAAATTAGATCACCTTTTAGTGATTTGTCATCAAGAAAACATTGGCTTTCACCCATATAGTCAAAATATAACACAATTTTTCATTTTTGTACTTTCATACATAGTATATACCTTAATTTGGCTTAATCTTCTTGCTGATGGTTGATAGTTTTGGTTACATCACAAAAATGAACAAAAAGGCACTAGGGCTTGTGAATGTCATAAAAAAATATTTAAAAAAAGAAGTTTAAAATCTTGGTTTTGCTCATTTGCACTATGATTATTTGCATGTCCTTTTCATATGGAAACAATTTATTGACCAAATGGTCACTTGCATTACATGTAATTAAAATCCAATAGTGTATAATGGTCCTTTTGAATCATATTTGGATAGTGGAAGCTTAATTAGAAGCTTCAATATGGGGATTGTTGAAGGTGAATCCACATTTATGGTTTTGGAAATTGTGTTGTGGGGTGCCATGTTTGGTGTGGTTAATAAAACAATGCTTGGAGTCACAATGGACCACACTACAACAATAAAAGGCCTTCATTCATACCATAAAATTAGAAATATATATTTATTCATTAAAACAAGATACATCATTTTGGGAGCAAGATAGCAAAAGAATGAAGGGAAGAGGTAACTATTATTGTTAGTATCAGTTATTGTGGCTAGTTTCTTTGATTACCACATTCAAATGAAACACACTTCAACTTAACACATGGATATTGACCCTAAACTTGCAAATTAAATGTATATTTGACAACATAATGCTAAAAAGTTGTTCATAGATGCTTGAAAGTCTTTTCATGGAAGGGTGAAAGTGTTTTCCCAACATGTAATTTTGTGGAAAGATTTGAAGGGATGAAATGAATTGATGACTTTAAAATAGAGTATACATAACCCTTCTTGAGGCATTGAACACACACTAACATGAGAATTTTGGAGGGTGAAAATCCTTTAAAGTGTACCACTTAAGACAAAAAGGACCGAGTCCTTAATGCAATCCTTTAAAAAATAAAATTTGATCCCCATCAATATTAATGAGTCAAAAAGTGTCAAATATTTTATATATTTTGTATTTTAGACAACTACAATTTAAGACCCCATCAATATCATCCATTTTGTGTCTTTACATGGTTAAATAGGACTAGGCAAGGAGTGCAGAAAAAGGGTGATATTATGATCAGATTTTGATACACCTTAAAACATTTGACCTTGGAAGACAATAATTGAAATATATATCAAAATTTTGTTTTAGACATGAACTATGCATTTTTGTTCAAATCAAAATTAACACTAATATTGACTAAGTAATTTGAAACCTTAAAGTTAAGGATTATGAAGCTACTTTTGCACCTTTACAATGGGGTTAAGCTAACATAACTATTAATCTTAATAAGTAGATTGCAAAAAAAGAAACATATTTAATGATGGAAATTTTTGCAACGAGTGGCCATTCCTTTGCACTTGAAGAAAGGTGTCTTGGCAACCTTTACGAATGACATGTATCATAATGTTCTTTCTTAGATTCATTCTTGAATGAATTTCCATACATTATTGGATATCTATGAATTGCTTGGATTTGCAAATATCCAAAAAAGTTCCAAGAGTGTATCCAATTTGTTTCTTTATTTCAAGGTATGTTTTTGCTTAATGTTTCATGAACATTGCACCTTTTGTTTTTATTTTCTTGGTCTAGTCATTTCTATTGTGATGCACCTTATCATTGAACCTAAGATAAAATGCCACAAAGTTTGATCCTCCAATTGGTGTTTGCTAACTTGTTTAAGTTTTGATTGCTTAACCTTTCCGTATACATTTCAAATGTTCACCAATATTTGTGATTACATAGTGAATTTGTTAATGCCACCATAATATATTTTTACATTTTATTTATGGACACAATTTTTTTCTTTCAATATTTGCATTTATGAACATTGATCTAATGAAACTCTTATTGCATGGGTGAAAACACATTATAGGCGAGCCAATTTTCACCCAAAAAAGTGATGTATAACAAGTATGATTTAAGTATGTAGTAAGTTTGAAATCTTCAAGATATTTTTTTCAAATCCTAAACATAAGAAAAAGAACTTTAAAATGTTCATAACAACATTTTGGAACTCAAAGTTTATTTTGAACTAAAGTTAAGCTTGATCCAGTGATTAGATAAAATCAATGTGCATAAAGTATGTACCATACATTTTTTCAAAGGCCATAGGACTTCATGTTTGTGGTTCATAACACATTACCAAACCAAATAAAAATGAAAAAGTAATACAAGGTTCACTTATAAAATCTCCTCTTTGTTTTAAGGTTGTGGTTTTTTCCCAAAAGTAAAAGTTTATAATGTAATTATTATTCAAAAAGTGCAAAGAAACACATTTTTTGAATGGATTTTCAACTAAATATCTTAAACTTTTAAATGGTCCTAGATTTAGTTGATGTATATCAATATCATTCATCACAAAAAAATTCATTACAAAACTCCACCCATAACTTCAGTTTTGAAGTATGTTAATAATTTTCATATTTTGTAAGATTTTTTTTTGACACAAATATATTTCATATGTTTAAAATTGTAAATTTTTGTTGGAGTTTCTTTTTAAATAAATTGTTTTAAGTCTAAAGTTAATGCAATATACTTGAAATGAACAAAAATAATCCAAGATGTCCACATGTACCCAAAAAAATCAAATACAAAATTTATATGTTTGTGATTATAATTTTTGAGGGACATAATGTGCTTTCACCCACATTATCGAATTAAGTGTACATAAATACTTCACTATGTTAACCAATTAGTGTGGTTTATCATACCAATCTTAAAGTCATGGCCCTTGGGTGAAAATATGTTAATATGTTTTGATTTAAACTTGAGAGGTAAAGTTTTCAACTATTGGTCTGGGTTTCTCCTTTCTTCTTCATCACTTTCCTTTCAATTATTTTTTTTTCATTTTTGTAAGGGGCTTCAAAGGGCATAGGGCATACAAAGAGCATTCATAGGGGCACTCTTTGC
>OY998159.1:8479527-8546593 GCA_963921925.1 Sphagnum tenellum
CTCCAATTTCTTTTTCCAAATCAATAGATTTTAGTGATAAATTCCAGTAAGTAGGTAGCCAATAATATAGAGAGATCCTTATTTACTTTGAACTCTCATACTTGGTATATAATGAAATTTGTCTAATTTTTTTTTTGGATGATCAGCACTTTGGCTACATCACAAAATTGGCAAAAAGAAAACCATTCAGAAGCATCCCTATTAGCAGCGATCCACAAGAGTCTATGTTCATCCCTACCACTGGCCCACATTTCCACTTCTCCAATATGGGATGATGAGTGGATGTGGGGACTCTTCTAAAGAATGGCAAGCTTGAGCTTTCAATCCACTTTAACCTTTTGTAATGACCTCGTGGGCGGACATCTTTTGTTTCATGTTTTATAATTGCTTGCATATGGGTGAGAGGCCCATGTTACTGGCGGCCTGAATTATTACACCAGGTGCCTTACATGTTACAACTCCTTTCTAAAATAGAGGGGTTGGTACATAGCTACGGAAAACATAAACCCAATTGGCTCTTGCTGCAAGTTGGTAGATCCTCCTGACTCCTAGTACCTCGTTTAGAGACAAATTGTGCTCTGTCTCAAGTGACCGTCCTATGCATGGCACCGTCCTCACTCCTTGTGTGTCATTGTTAATTGGGTGGTGGAATCAAGCGGAGGCTCTGAGGACGGGAGGGGCCTGTTCATTCAAATGAGAAGCCAGGAATGACAGCCAACCGAGTTAACAACCATTGCCATAAAGAATACACTTGAAGGGCTAACCATGGCGACCAACACCTTGCCGACCTACATCAGCTAAATTTTGCACAGCCGAGCAGGGGCCTCCTTAAGGTTTTTTGTTTCTAGTGAAAGTGGCTATCATCCCAAGGAAGATCTAGGAAAATCGTCCCTTCTTGCTCCCTTATTTCTTTTCAGTGTTGGGACACATTATATGCATGATTAATATTCCCTACTAGTAGGCTTGAGGTGCATCTTCACCTAAAGAGTCTGCATACCTGGGGTGGTGACCTCGTAATCTGTGTATTCATCATTGGATTATGAATGTATAGCTCATGATTGGCTTCATACTTTCATATGGGGTTGACACCCTTGTTGTTACCCTACAGATCAAGACCTGCAGAATTTTTTTGTCGTCATGGAGTAAGAAGTGAGGCACCTTACAAAGCGTAACTATGTCCCATTAATTCTGATTTGCCCTTTGGCTGAACATGTAGACTAAGGTTTTTTTTTCTTTTGGGGGGAGGGTGGTAGCATTGGATTTTTGTAGCTATTCCCACAGTTTGTTCTCCTGCCATTTGCTGAGGCCAAAAATGGTGACAAACAGTTTTGGAAAAAAAAAAGTTTCATGCCGCCAATGAGAAGGCTCAGCATGCCCTTATGAGGGGTCCAGTTTTTTCCTTTCAGGGATGGGGGGGGGGGGGGGGGGGGGAGAGGGATTTTATATTCTTTTCCATGTTCCCAACAGATTCTCAAAAGGTGCCCCAAGTTCCCAAATTGTTCCCCAAGACGTTCCCAATAGCACCTCAGTTTTAGCTTTCACCTAAAGAATAGCCATAGATGCATCCAGAACTAGAAAGGTGGTGACCTCATAGTCTATACATTCGTCATTGGTTTATGAATGTCTAATTCATGATTGGCTTCATACTTTCATATGGGGTTGACACCCCATGGGTGAACATTACCCCGGCATCGAGACCTGTAAAATGTTTTGTTGTCTTAGAGGAAGGCACCTAACAATGGGTAACATTACCCTTGCAAAAAGGGGGCATATTTTGAAACTCAAAGAGGACTCCATTTGTTTGGAGGCAGGCCCTTCTGTCTTCAAACCAAACATCGCCCCCCTGCAAAAACGGACCATTTTTTAATTCTAGGAGAACAACATATGTTTGAAAGCCCATCCTTTTGTTTATGAAAGGTGTCACCTGTTTGCACTTCTTTTCTCGTTGAAGATGCCTTTACCAGTACCGCTAGCAGTAAGACACTTGCTTTTCGATTGTCCTCAATCCTGGCCGTCCAATTAGAAAGAAACCTCGGCCAAGTAAGGCCCTTGGAATAGAAGGCAGCATTTTTGGATTTGGGACTGGTCCTGCACTGTTACCTTGTGAGGCGAGGCTAACATTCATGATGACCCGACTCCTGGGGCCTTCCTTCACAATGTACTGAACAGCAGCTGACCCCACACAGTTGCCGCTACTGGCAACAGCACATAATAAGGAAGCTGAACGAGAAATCACATAACAAAAGATATACATACATGCATGTATGTAAAGCAAACGTATGTTCACATTAGTATACAAGGTCGAAAACAACACACACACACACATTTGTTCTCGAAATGTATTAGGTCTACCGAGTAGGTACCCATGTGGATTCTGGAAGAATTCTTAGCAAAGGTAAAAGAAAATAATACTACATGTGCGTCTCTGTTTTCTAATTTACGCATGTGCTCAATATAAGTCAGCTACATGTCACCTGAATTGATCGTACAAGTTACACTATAAAGGAGAGCATGGCCTTCACAATTGTAAATCATTGTGTCAGTTGCGATCAATCGATATCCACTTCCTGTTGCATTTAGTGAAGAAGAAGAAGAAGAGCAGAAGATCTGACGAGATGAGAAATTTGGTCGCCATCTTGTTGGTATCATGAGAATTTGTCAGGAGTTGTTCGCCTAACTAATAGCTTATCGTCGTAGTGCGGACATGTGCAAAGTTCGTGCGCTTTAGTGAGGAGAAAAATTGAGAACCGTTTCACAAAAGGTTAGTTATAATTTTGTTTGGTGCTTCTTTTGCCCCTCTCTCTATATATATGCAGATTAGCACACAGAGAGTGAAAGTGAGTGTGAGAATATCTTTGGTTCCAGGAGAAGACCTGTTGAAAGAAAATTTTGCTCCTGTTCCAGAGATTCCATAATAATTTGCTGCCTAATTTCCTCGACTTGTTCAGGCGTGCCTGTGTTTGTTTGCTTGGAGTCTGTCACCAAGGGATCATTGAAGTCAGATCTTGAAGTTTACTTATTTGACACGATCTGTCGTGGTTTTTCATGTGTCTCGTGCTGGTGTCGTTCTTAAATTTTTTTTTTTCCCGAGTCCATTGTTGGATCTTCTGAAGGGGTCTGCTGCTCGTCAAATTGGCTTCCTCTTTGACTAGTTTTCGCTGAAGGAAATGAACCAGGATCTTAAGGGAGTGTTTGAAATCAGTTGGTCTATCTCGGATGCACAATTCATGCAACTGGAGGCCCTCCTGCCCGGCAGATTGTTTGTCAGAAATTAAGATTATAATTGCAGGACCTTGCAGTGGCTAGTAAATAACACCTGGATGCGAGCCTTGAATAATTTTTGTAATCCATAGTTGCACCAAGTTAAATTGCTCGATATAATGAACCCGTCGTGTTCCATATAGCTCGATGAAACTAGGATTTATGTGAAGACACGGAAGAAAGCTAAACTTCGCTCATAGGAAGATGACGCCTCTCGAGAGCTTTCTGATTTTTCTTCTGAGGGAACACACAGTTTGACTCAATTGAGAGTCAAATAAGGACGTAAAGATCTGCATTCCTTTTATTTGTAGTCTCGCGGTTGATGGGGAGCCATATTCATGGTTTTCTTTGATTTTTGGAGCCATGTGCCGGCTCATAAGAGGGCTATTATGTTAAGAAGCCTGTTAGATCAGGTGGCCATGTCATCTAGATCATGATGTGGCCAGATCTAACATGACACCATGTCCTTTCTGTAAGGATACATTGAGCGTAGCCACCAAGATGTTGAATATTCCGTTCAAGTATTTCGGTCCTTCTTGATGACCGAAAACATCAAGGACCAAGGGTATGGCAAAACGAGAGCATTGAACCTGACACCCATTGCAATTGAGGTCTAGGCTCTTGTCAAATACTATGCTCTGCCATAAAAATTTGAGAAAGAACACATCAAGTCGTTATGTCAGCAAGTTGCTTCGCAAGTTCACATTTGATCAGCACAATTCAAACTGGAAACTGTGATGAGACTACAGAGTAAGGGATGTTTGAGAGTTGTAGAAAAATCTTCAGATGTGATTGGAATTGAAGCTGACGGAGGTTGCTTTTGGATTGATTGACAGTGGAATCGAGGTCGGGCGAAGATGGACGTGCAGGGCAACAAGTTGGGGAGCAGCTTTGGTAGGTTTAGTGTGGCAGATCTGAACACAGTAGAGTGGTGGTCTGTGGAGCGCCTGCTTGTTGTCGGGCTGGTGGGCATTGTTACACTGTTCATGTTCTCGCAACTATTTGGGGGACGAAAGCGAAACCTACCTCTAGGGCCCAGAGGATTGCCGATCATTGGCAACATCCATCAACTTCGTAATGATACCATGCATATTACTTTCATGCAGATGGCTGAGAAATATGGTCCTATAATGTACCTCAAATTGGGCTCCCGTGGTGTAGTCGTTGCTTCCACAGCAGAGACCGCACACGAGTTCGTCAAGGTGCAAGACTTAGTTTGGGCTGGACGACAGACATCGATGGCTCATGATATTCTCACCAACTACAAAATGGACATTGCAGGGGCACCATATGGACCTTACTGGCGCCATTTACGGAAGATATGCGCTCAAGAACTTTTCACTTCCAAGTCCTTGGAGTCGTTTCGTTTTCCACGAGCACAGGAATTCAACCAAATGGTGAAATCCATCATGGATGACGTCCAAGAAGGAAAGATAGTGCAACTCAATCTGAAGCTTAACCATCTTGCTTTCAACAATTTGACTCGCATGATGTTGAACAAAAGGTACTAATTTAAAATCCTACTTTGTAAAGACTTTTGTTCTTGAGAATCTAATCCAGATTCCAATCCTTCAAATCAAATATAGTCATGTGAATGAGTAGGGAACAGTCAATTGATTGCCACATTCTGCAACTTTCTATTTTTCATCTTGGAATGATAGGTATGCAACACGCAGCTTCTACTAAGGTCTAAAAATGAATCGGAATTGTGTGACTGACTCTTGCAGACTATTTGGGCTCGATGTATCAGCGCAAGAAGAGGCATTGAATTTCAAGGAGATCCTTTTCAAGCTCCTCAAACTATCATCAACGATTGTAGTTGGGGATTTCATACCATGGTTGAAGTGGTTGAGCATCGTAACAGGTTACAGGAGGTACATGAAGACGTTGAAGCGAGATATTGACTCCATGCTCCAAGAATTTCTGGAGTTGAAGAAGAGTGGAAAGAACATGCAGGAGGAGAATGATGGGGGACCACGTCGCCAGGATTTCGTGGACGTCCTGTTGACCCAACCTACAGAAAATGGAACGGGTCATCTTTCTGATACTTCTATCAGATGTGTCATCCTGGTGAGTATTTAATTCAAACCAAACCCACGTTTCGTTGCATATCTTCTTGTGGAAGTTTAGGCTTTAGGATTATTTTTTTGCAAAATCGATTTTTCTTAAAAAATTGAGAAATCAATTTGGAATATGTGGGGATTTAAACATTTTCAAATTGCTGCAGATGCATTGCAAACTAAAAAAAAGCTTCCGATTTGGCCCAATGGAAGATATCATATGTCTAAGTTTGGGTTTTTCTTTTTCTTTTTCTTTACCACCGCAGGATATGCTTCTTGCTGGGACGGATACATCATCAAACTCGGTGGAATGGGGAATTGCAGCGCTACTTCGTTACCCTCATTGTTTGAAAAAGTTGCAAGCTGAACTTGATGAAGTAGTAGGAAAGGACAAGACTGTGACCGAAAGTGATATCCCAAAACTCCCATATCTAAATGCATTTATGAAAGAGGTGTTCCGCTTATACCCGCCAGCTCCCTTGGGCATAAGCCATGAGTGCATGCAAGACACAACATTGCAAGGTTATGAGTTCGTAGCGGGAACCCGCTTATACCTCAACATCTATGCCATCCATAGAGACCCAAAATGGTGGGAGAATCCTTTGGAATTCGACCCGGAAAGGTTCATAAAAAACCCTGATATCAGCATGAAAGGAAATTATTTTCACTTCATACCTTTTGGAGTTGGCAGGAGGCAGTGCCCTGGAATATCACTCGCAGTTCTATTTGTCCAACTTGGGTTGGCCCGCCTTGTGCAAGGCTTTGAATTATCTCTGCCTGATGGCCAAGACCCAACCACACTGGACATGACTGCCAAGTATGGGGTGACTATGCCCCGGAAAACTCCCTTGAAAATCATTTGCAAACCTAGGTTGCCTAAACATCTCTATTATGATACTAACTAGTCGACAAAACATTTTTTTTCCAAACGAACTAAGTCGACTCTTTAAAAACTTTTTAAAGACTAGTCTAGACTTTTGTCACTGTAGAAACAAACAAGACATATTAGATAGACTTTGATATTGCACATATTGAAAAATGAAAAGGAGGCCAATAGCTCGTCTCCTCTCTTGTATCTCATGTATAACGCCAAAAGTGATCCCCAATGGACTAGACATCACATTGTGGGCATTTCAGAGCATGTAAAATTGTTCTTGGTTATATATTGCCAAGAATGTTTTCCTTGGTTTCTCATATCAATGGAATGGAGGATGTAAATTTGTCCTTAGTCCCAAGTTAAAAATACATTTGGCCTTGTTTAATCTAGGGGGTTGACAATTTATCAAATTGCAATTCACTTACAGTTTTTTTGTTTCCTTGGATATTCTAGTGTTGGATTCAAAATCCTAGACATCCATGCAACAAAAAATGTATCTGCAAAAAGTATATTTGGACATAGTTTTGAAAACTGTTGCACACTGGTCTAAATGAACAATTTCAGTGCATAACCCTTTGGAGGTATATCACTTGGCAACGCTAAAAAGCAAGTTAGGAATTCTGTTGTAAAGTTGGAATGCATTTTGCATGTTATGGAACTATGACCGCATATTACATGTATTTTACTTACGAAGCCAAACAATGCCTTAGAGGTCTTATCATCTTATGTGCGACATCCAATTTACTTAAGCTCTTAAAATTATGATATCATTTGATAATGTCCAATCCATGATGTCATTCCTTAGCTTTTATGGTAGGCCAAGAACTGTTTTGAGTGTTCATGAGATAATTCATCAGCTAACCTTACATTCCTTAATTCACAATTTGCAAATGTCAAAAATTCTACCTCCCCTGATCGGGACAGGTGAAGGATTCAACAATAAAAGTAATTTTCAGAAAGTGAGTGCTACCTTCTTAAGTACCTAGTTTATAAAATATGGACAGATAATGCCCAGTTCACCATGTTTGTTTCATTCTTATGTGCCTTAGGCCTCATTGAATAAGATCAATATAAAATTCCCCCATATGAATTACAATATAAACCTTCCAAAACTTAAGGTGTGCATTGTGTTCATTAATTCTTGATCACTGAGGGTTTGGGTTATGAAAAGGTTACTGCATGCAGCAATAGCAGTTTGTTGGCTAACATCAAACCTTTAAACTGTATTTCTTATTTTTGACTTGCCTTACCGGAAACCTAGTCTATTATTAAGTCTGAGGAAAATTCTTTAAATACAAATTAGCCACTTACATTGTAATATGACAGCTCCCAAAACAACCAGCAACTCTTGATGATGACGTTTTGTAATAAAAAAGTAAGCTTGGCAAAATACACAAATTGCTCAGCTTCACATTGTGATTGTAAAGAACGAAAGCTCAAATCAAAATTTTATAT
The DNA here is from genome assembly GCA_963921925.1 of Sphagnum tenellum. Taxonomy (NCBI): domain Eukaryota; kingdom Viridiplantae; phylum Streptophyta; class Sphagnopsida; order Sphagnales; family Sphagnaceae; genus Sphagnum; species Sphagnum tenellum. The sequence goes on from OY998159.1 coordinate 8,487,181, forward strand.
AGTGATAGCAGCTTGTCATAAGCATAAGTGGCAGACCTTTGCAAACACACTTTTACTAATGCAAACATACAATCCTACATGAACATTTTTGAATCATATCATTTCAGAATTTTTTAAAGAGTTATCTTGGTCTTCTTCATTGTATCTCAATCTCACGTCCCATAATCCAAACCCTGTTATCACATTTTCTCACCATTGGCATCAAGTCTAAATTCCATATTTACAATATAACCCTTTTAATTCTCAACATCCCTAAAGCATTGAAAAGCAATTTTGTAACATTCTCAGCAAGCTACATTCTCATAATTTTGCAAGAATTATTCCAAAAATCCACCCATGATATTCAAAAAAACAGAAACCCATTCAAAATGCATATGTAAATAGGCACTCACTTGCCTCAACAACTATTCCACAGTAACCTAAAAAATGCCCAATTTTTTTCAAATATACTAAACCCAAAAAATAAAAATACCATCACAAACCAACTCTTTCAAATCCCTTAATGATATTTCATCACTTCCAAAACATCCCCACTAACGTAATCATTCTTCAATAAGCCTCTGATCTCCAAAGTTAACATTTCCAGACACAATTAAAAGTTTTGGGAAAATTTGCAACTCTGGAGCCAAAAACTTATTATTATAGTCATCACACTTCTAAAAACACATTTAATGTCCTTTCGAGCACTTAGCTTTTGTCTTTCTTAATAAAACCCACTACTAATATTGACGATCCAAAGCCTCCTCATTAAATCCTTTTTCCTGGTCACATCTCTTACTTCACCTGTCATCCTCCACATGCACAGAATCCTACCATTCTTGATTGGGAAGCCTCCACCTATCAATCGATTTTGCCAAATGTAATGAAGACGATTTGCAACTAGGCTATTCATGATTGATTTTGGATTGCATGTATGACTTCAACAAGAAGTGGGAAAGTTCATTTAACATCATGCACAATGGTAAGTTTTTAGTTTTTATGTATTTTGATTGGAAAGCACTGGGTATGTCCTCTCCAATTGTTTTGGGTAGATTTTGGCAAACATTATTCCTATGGTTTTCCACTTCCATGGTCGTCTGAATTGGCCTTAGTCTATTAGGGGGGGCTGTTTGATGGCTCTCTTGAACTTGCTGTTTGATGGAGGTTTTGTGATTGGGATCATCTTTATTGCAATATGAGTGGAAGCCTTTTAATGTTTGAGATCAATCTTTTGTTGATTTCTACTTGCTCCATAATGATGAGTATATGTTTTGCAATGTCCTCTTGACATCATGCGTGCTTACCTTTAAGTTTTGAACCCATATCCTTGGTCGCATTGTCCATTATTTTTCTAAAGTTCTTTAATGTCTTTTATTATTTTAATGTAAACACATTGACTATGTCCATCCAGCAGCTAATGGCTTTGTTGGCTTTGTCTTGGGTTTTCAGTATGCCATATTCTCCGTATGGAAATACCTTTATACAATGCATGGAAACGCTAGGTGTGTAGACTATGAAGGGCCTGCAATTTTGATTGGTTGGTTTTTCCAGATCCCTTCATTGAAAAATTTCATTTGAGTCAAAATTCATGGTACTTTCTTTTGCATCGAAAATTGAATTGGATTTGTTACATAGTGTAAAGTTATAGGACCATAGTACCTTGGCAGCTTTGTCACTATTTATACTGTTTGTGAAAATGTTGATTTATTTTTTTAATTATATAGAACAACTTTTTGTGGAGGGAATTAGAGAATATTTAAGAATATTTTATATTTAAATTTAATTAATAATTTGACAGGCATGTGCATTATGTTGAAGCTGCCTTGTACTATGGTACCACATGTGAAACAATACATCACTGAGTGTTAAACAAGTTGTAAACAACTTAAGGGTTTCATTGGCAATTTAATGTTGAACATATGCAGTCTGGAACACTTTTTTTCCCAATCCTCAACTCAAAAGCAACATTCTTTCACATAATAGTTTGGTTTTTGACTATAGAACACTATGGACTCTTTTTCTCCCTTAATTGGGATACCAAGAATGGGTGGAGTTCATATTGGATTTCCAATTGTAATGTAGCCTCCTTAGTATGGTTAGAAATGTCTCTTCAATTGTTTTGCTTAAAGCTTCCATAAAATTTTATGGACTTTGAGCCTTGAGGTAGCATGTTCTTGTATCATTTGTCAACTATTGACATAAAACATCAACTTTTGAATTTGGTAAATTATCAGTTGAGTTGGTAAAACCTCCTTAGGATTGGGGAAGGATACACAATAGTTGAAATGTGATCTCATAACTGGAACATAATATTCCAGCAGCTGCGAAATCACTTCTCAAGTTAAAGTTAGTGTTTTTTAGAGACTTGACTAACGCATTTGTTTCTAGTTTTGAGAACATCTTTCTTCAGATGATGATCAAGCCTTGCTTCTTTAGGTGTTTAGACATGAACTCTAAAGTTTCCTGCATGGGTTTTGTAATTTTTTTAATTCACAGGTGGTTTACTAGGTATTCTCTATCTACAATAGTTCTCTAATTATACCCCACTAGTGGATTGCCCGTGGCCGAAGGCCGTTGTGAAGTCCCCGTGACCTTCAGCCACACTGAAGTTTTATAAGTTATATTTTTTGTTATCTTTTACTCTTCATTTGGCCCCTGTCCTGCCCTGCCCGCCCTGCCTTGCTGGTTTTGTCGATAATTTCTCCTGCGAGAGGTAATTAAGAAGGTGGCTGGATTCGAAGTAATTCCAGAAACACCCAGTAAAAATAAATGCGGTAGATCAGATTCCCAAGAGGTCAAACTAAGTCAATAAAATAATAAAGAAAGAAAAAACAATCATTCAAATATGTGTAACGAATTAATTACCAACAGACATAATTTGATGTCAGTCAAGTCTATTAATTAATTTTAATTTTATGGCAGAGGCCGGTTCTGCCATAGAATTCACTTAGTGCGTGCGGCAGAACGTCCGACTGTTCGGGCCAATTCTGCCAGCAAAACGTCCGACTGTCCGGGCCGGTTCTGCCGCAGAACGTCCGACTGTCCGGGCTAGTTGTGCCGGAGCATTTAAACGCGAAACTGTCGCATCAGACAAACGCACGCACGCACGTACGAAGTGACTTTATATATAAGATATGAATTGCCACATGTTCTATATGTTGTTCCCATAGAACTCCCACATATCCCTCACATGTGTTCATTAAATTTTTGCCATATGATTTGTCAAATGTTCCCTATGTTGTTTCTATAATGGCCATGTGTTTCCCATGTCGTTGCAAGTAGCCCCACATTTTACTCTATGTTCCTTGCCCAAAATCTTTCTTTTTTAGCCTACATATATGGGTGGGCCAAATGGAAAGGCTATATCAATTGCAAATAGCCCCACATTTTACTCTATGTTCCTTGCCCAAAGTCTTTCTCTTTTAGCCTAGATACATGGGTGGGCCAAATGGAAAGGCTATATCAATTATATCTTGGGAATAACCAACGTTTGGAAACTTTATCTTGAAAGCATACAAAAATATTTCTAAAGCATTTTTGGATGATGGGCAATCAATTCAGCCTATCACAAAAGCAAGAGTTTTGAGATTTGTACGCACCCATTAAAGTAAGTAATAAGAAGCACAAATGGGTAAGTTACCCATGGTCTTTGCCGTGGCCTAATGAATTAAAGGTACCTGCTTTGAGTACCTGGCTAGGTTTGGATCAGTCCTATTTTGGCTTTTGTGGGTTGCTTGGTTAATTTACTGTATGTATGGATTTACTAGACATGCGAAATTGCCTCCGGGTGAACCAGTACCTTCACTTGCACCGCATAAAACCCCAAAAACCTCAAATTTTATAGGTTGCTTTTAAACACAATAAATATCTAAACTCTATGCTAGTTTTCCCTGGGCCTTGGTACCTGGCCATATCAAATAGACATGTTCCAGGACACATATTTAAGAGCATGCTTTCCCACTTGTGTAAATGGGGCAAAAACTTTGGGTGAGAGAAATCCCATCATACTTCAAGATTCATACTTAAAGGTTGAAGGGTCAAATTATGAGACAAAGAAAGGAACATGAAAAAACAACCAGTTTTTAGCCATGCTTGTCCTGCTCTTGCCTGTTGCGTTTAGGAAAGTTGGAAGCAGGTTGTTCATTAGCAGCCTGCATTTTAAAATGCCCTTGAGGACTAAAGGATAAAAGAGACCACCGATCTTTGTAATCCACTGCAGCAAAGGTTGTGAAGGTAGGTAGAGATAACTATCATGCAAACTTTAGTGGACAAGAACACAGCAAGAACCAACACATGGAAATGCAAAAAGATAGCCGATTTTTGCCACCGACCTCAACCCAACTCTCAATGTGGCTCATGGTAGCCTAGCACAGGATTGGGATGTAGCCTAGCTAACTGAATTACACATTAATAAAAATAGTTCCTCAGGAAACCTATGTGTGCCCATTTCCTGTGCAAACTCAATGAATGTACACACTCAAGGGGGGTGCTAAAGCGTCAGGACTCAACAGACGATCTAGAACCTTAGGAAATCCACACAAATTTGGAGGGTACCCATCAAGTAAGAAAAGGAAAAACACAAAAATAGCAGGCACATTTGGACTTGAAGATCCCAAACCAGACTGGAGTGAACCAGCAGCCACCAATGCACCAGTTGAGGATGAGGCTGTTGAAGCCGTTTTGGGGATGAATAAAAAACACATCCTCCCCCACCTAGAGTTTTTGGTTTTTCAGCCTCTTGTCTGCCCCAAAAATTTTCCCTCCTACCTACCTCACCTGATTTTGTGCTCACTCCATCGCCAAAGCTCAGGAGTGGTTGGAGCAAGAGCCACGATAATGCGTGACCCAGGCGAGAGCTTGAAGCAGGATCCAGAGCGGGAGCTTGAAGGTAAGCTCCCTCCCTTAAGCCCTTATGTTTTAGTGTTATTGTAGTGAAGAAAGCAACGACTATCGTCACCTTCTTCTTTTTTCTTTTGTTGCAATGAAGAAGGCAACAACAGCTTGTCACCTTCTTCTATTGTTTTCTTTTGTTGCAGTGAAGAAGGCGAACTATCATTGCCTTCTTCTGTTTTGGTTTTGCTACAACAAAGAAAGCAACGGCAGTAAAGCTGCCATCGCCTTTTTGTTTTTTCTTTTGTTGTAATGAAAAAGGTGATGGTAGTTTTGTTGCCATTGCCTTCTGTTTCGGTTTTGCTGTAGCAAAAAAAGCAACGGCAACAAAACTGCCATCACTTTCTTGTTTTCTTTTTGTGCAGGCAAAAAGGCGACAACAACAAAGTTGCCATCACCTTCTTTATTTTATTTTGTTGCAACGAAAAAGGCAATAGTAACAAAACTGTCGTCGCCTTCTTCTTTTGCTTTTGTTATAGAGAAGAAGGTGATGACAACAAAGTTATCGTCACCTTCTTCTATTTTGGTTTTGTTGCAATGAAGATGGTAACGACAATAAAGCTACTGTCGCCTTTTTGTTTTTTGTTTTATTGCAATGAACTGTCGTTTTCTTCTATGGTTCTATTGTAGTGAAAAAAAAGAAGACAACAGCTTCCGTCACCTTCTTCGATGGCTTTGTTGCAAAAAAATGGCGACAGTAACTACCTTCACTTTTTTGGTGGTTTTGTTGTGTAGAAGGTGACAACAGTATTGTCATCACCTTCTTCTATGGTGGTGGTGTTGTGAAGAAGGCATTAACAACAAATGGTTTTTTTTTCTTTGGTCCTTTTGGTTTAGTTCATGAGAACTAACAATTAACTATGAAATGGTGGTTTTTTTTTTAATGTTGAAAGTTATAATTGCTAGAAAAAGGAGATTAAAGAAAAGTGGTGGTGATTTGGAAGTTCATAAGCAAAATGTTGCTTCATCTGAACAAACAATTGTGGAACAAAATGTTGTTTCATCATAATGAAAATTGAAACTTGATGTATTAAGCAATCTATGTGGATTAAAGTTAACAAGGATGACAATTTGCAATATCGATTGAAAATTTCGATCGAAAAATGATGGGTTCAATTGTTTTAGAATTTACGTACATTAGATTAAATGGAGATAAAAGAAATTATACAAGTTTTTTTAAGTTTAATTATATCTGCACCTTCCATCATTTGATGGAAGATGTGGGATTCTTTTTGTGAAATAGTTTTTATTGCAATACCTGAAAACAGTTAAAGTTTGCAAAAGTTGTATCTGATTATGTGATTTTATGTTTTGCAATACTTGCATTTTATTTTTTGAACTCTTTATTTGTAAAGTTTTAGGGTTAAGATTTTTTTATTACAAAATAATGATTTACTTTTTGATATTTTTAAATTTAGGTCTGAAACTTGAAACCGACCAAGCTTCTCAACCACTAACACCCCCTTGTCTACATAATTTGGCTCGAAAGGACAAAGAATGGATGAAGGTTGGGTCGAAATGAAAATGTAAAGTTGGCACTTGCATTGTTACATATTGTGCCAAATGACTTTTTATTAAAAATTTGAAGGAAATGCATGGCTTAATGGCAAAAAAGGCTAAACCTAAGAGGTTTTCAACTTTTAAAAGAAGTCTTTGACATCAATATCATACTAAAATGAATGTTTGCATCTTGGGAAATGCCATGGCCGCGTAAAAGCGGAACGATCAAAAGGTTACTAGTCGTGTTTTTGCTAAAGCATAATAGGAGTGGATAAGTTGCTAACTGTTGCAAAACAATGTTCACCATTCCCAAAACTAACTTTGGTCAAATTAGTTTTAGAGTAATTGTTGTAGATGTTGAATCTCCATGCATGGGGTGTGGGAAACGTGCCTTAAAATGCAACATCACGAATGGAAAAAAAATCAAGATTTACAAAAAATGATTCGATTCACCCATTGTGTATACGCATGATGATTGAAAATGGTGTGGGATGTCAAAAATTGAGATCAAGAGTCTAATAAAGCAAGTTGGACAAAACAATTCACAAATGTATTGGATTTTCATGAATTTAGAATGATTCATGGAAGGTAAGAAACAATAATAATCAATGTTTATTGTTTTTTTATAATTTTATTTCATCGAAGGTGTGTTAAGGTTTAATTTGGTGGTTTTTGGGTGTTTATAAGGTTGAAGAGACAACAAAAGAAAATTTTGTTGTAAATGTAATTCAAGTTGAAATGCAACGCTGCCATTATTACATTGCTCGTCGTGCAATAGCTGATTACTGAGATAAACACAAGATTGTAAATACTAATATGGTTTAGGGTTTTCACTTTATATAGTCAACTAAATTTTTCGACCCTTTTTATTTTTTGGACTACCCAACTTTTGGACTTTGGTCCTACGATATGTTATAGATAACCTTTTTTTTTCATTAAATTCTTTAACAATTTTTCATCCACCCATTTTTGTTCATATTTTATCAATATGATATTTTCTTCTAATCACATTTGTTTGATGGGTGTATGGTTAATCATATATGTCTTCTTTGTCATAATTTTCTTAATACTTAAAATGTAAAAATCAAACCTTAAATAGGCCCATATGAATAGGTAACATTAATTTGTCTAGGGTCTACAAAGATCAAAATGAACATTATGCAATACTTACATCTAATGTAAAAATATTCACATCATTTAAGGAATTTTCAAACAATACACACATTTTAAACATATAATACCTACATCATTTTCTATTATAAATTTCATAAGGTCGTTTTCAAATATGCAATACTTGCATACAGGTCCCATAATAGTCATTAGTTTTTTACATCCGTTGCAATACCTACATATGGGTCCCATAATAGTTGTTAGTTTTTTACATTCATTGAAATAGCCACATATAGGTCACATAGTAGTCGTTGGTTTTTTACGTACCCGCATATGGGTCCCATAATAGTCGCTAGTTTTTTACATTTTCAAATATGCAATACCCACATATAGGTCCCATAATTGTTGCTAGTTTTTTACATAATATTCATTGCAAAACCAACATTTTATCATAAAATTAATTCAAAATAATAATTAATTCAGGTATGTAGAAAGACATATTTTGGGTACCTAAACCACTTATTAATTATTTTGAAATGATGTTACATGAGGGTATTGTGTTTAGGGTTGGGTCTTCACATAAGGTTTGCCTCAATCACCTATGGATTATTTCAATATGAACTTGCATGTAGGTATTACCTCTAGGCCTTGGTCTTCATTCAAAGGCGCACCCAAACTACATATTGGGTATATCAAAATGACCTTACATGTGGGTATTGCATTTAAGGTTACCTTTTCATTACAAGTTTTACCTTAATCACCTATGGGTTATTTTGAAATGAATTTGAATATAACTATTGCATTTAGGGTTAAGGTTTCATATAATTTTTCAATATTCAGACACATACTTATTTTCAACGATTACAAATTTAGCCTTAATTTTTTTAATAACTAAATAAAATTTGTAACAAAACACAAAAGAAGGTATGTTTCTTACCATTTGTTAATATCTCCAAGCTGATTTCTTTCACTTTCTTTGAAAATATATATTGCATTTAAAATTCCCCCTAAAATGCACCATAAATTTCTTTTATAACTATAAACTTGTAAAAAAAATGTTAATTAATTTAGGTTTCCCAAACTCTAAATTTGAATCATAATCCAATAATATATTTTTATAATAATTATACGAAAAATGTGTTTTTTATTTAATAATTTTTTTTACTTCAAATTTAATATGTTATAATATAACAATGAATAGACATTAAATTATCATAAATGTTTATTAGCTTACATGGCCTAGGCCAGTAAACTACATATATAACCAATATGTTTACTAAATAATCTCAACCAACTTCAATACCTACATATGCCATTTAAGATATTAAGCTAGAAGGCCTACATTAATGAATAAACTACATAATAGGCCTATATTACATAGGTAGCCTATTAAGTAGTTAATTAGGTTACTTAACAAGTAGCTTGCCAACCTATTATTCATGTTTAGACAAGGTTGTTTAGTTTGGTCAATGTCAACACTTTAATCAATTTGACAACCTTGGCAATGAGCTTTTGTTAAAGTTAGTAATTTGTCAAGGCTATAGATTCTTGGTTAAATATTTTTTGGATAGTTGAATCATGTTTTAGCTTTCGAAGGTGTTACAAACATTACATAACAACTAAGCCGTCACAAAGTTTGCAAATCCACATGAACTTTGGCATGGGTTCTAAGAGCTTATGAACATTTTCATACCTAGCTATAAATATTTTGGAATTTTTAAATTCCTATTAAAAACAAAGTTCATAAAAAATAATTATAATATAATTCCATAATATCAATATTTATATATAATGCGTTATAAGTAACAATATATTTGGACCAATATTTAAACCAATATTATACATCATAAAAAATAAAGTTTACATAATGACTTGTGTTATATGTGTATAAAATATAAAATATTTTTGACTCACTATCTGATTATTTTAACCAAGAACTTATTTACTATATATCAAAAAAATATGAAATAAAATTTCAATCAAATATATGATTAATATATGGGAGAGATCGTTTTTATTATTATGTGAAACAAAACAAAAGTGAAAAATCATGTGCTTTAATTTTTTCTATAAACATGGTTTAAAATTTAATTAAATTAGGAACTTTATATTTATTTTTTTGAAATGAGTTTACAACTTAAAAAGTGAAAAAACATAAATATGAACATATTTAAAGAAATAAGCTTGAACTTTTTATTTTTTGATCTCAACAAACTTTGTATTACATTTAAGGTTGGGTTTTCACATAAGATTTACTTCTTACCTTTGTGTGATCTTTCCAACCTAAATTTTTCAATCTTTTTGAAAAAGATATAGAATGAAATTGTATTGTTTGACATATGTTTAAACCCTAGAAATTTCCCCCAATTTAATGTAAAATATTTTTGATAATTAATGCATTATCAACAAATTTTGTCATATAATTAAATAAATAATAGACTACTATTTCAGATTATTTAAATGATTAATTATCAAGAATTAAATAATTATTTATTAACTTAAAATAATTATTTAATCATTTGGTTTAACTTTATTTTCTTGGATAATAAAAAGTTGGATCTAAAAATTAGATTGATTAATTTGATATTTGATTTATTAACTTAATTATATTCTTGTTTTAATAAGTTATTGAAATCATTATTTAAGATAATTATTCCACATTATAGATTGTAAGTTCAACTTTTCCATGAAAAATTTGTTCACCAAAATAAGTTTGATCACAATTGTCATTGTACTATTTATTCTACAAACAATACAACCTCTTTTCAAATTCAATGAAACAAAATAAGAATCATGGAACTCCTAATCAACAAGCCTAACCTCTATACACACCTTTGCTAACATACTATTTTGAAATGAATTAATTATTTTGGAGTGACCCAATATGTGGGTATTGCATTTAGGGTAGGATCTTCATTTAAAGAAGCTTAAACCCCACATGCATAATTTTGAAATGACCTTGAATGCAAGTATCGCATATAGGGTTGGGTTATTTCAAAATGATTTTACATGTGGGTATTGTGTTTAGGGATAGGTCTTCACTTAAGGGTATCCAAACCATCTAGATGGGTTCTTTTAAAGAGTGGGTTTTGCATTTAAGGTTATTTTTTTCATTTAAACTTGTAATACCCGGATTTGTACTTACCTCTACCAACTCGAATTTTGGGGTTTCATTGCAATACCTACACCTGTATTTACCTTTACCAATTGGAATTCTGGGGCTTTGTTGCAATACCTACACCCGTACTTGCTTCTACCAACTAGAATTTTGGGGTTCGTTGCAATACCTGCACCCGTACTTACCTTCACCAATTGGAATTTTGGGGCTTAATTGCAATACTTGCACTTATACTTACTTCTACCAATTGGGGTTTTGGGGCCTAATTACAATACTTGCATTTAACATTAATATTATCACTATCCTTGTGTTTTTGCATTTCACATTTTTTGTGTTTATTACTTGGAAACAATAGTAACTTTTGTGCCAAATTAGACTTCATGTGTGTGTTGAATACATGATGTTCAAAAAATTTGGGCTATAGTTCCTCCATACAAAATTGATTCTAAAACAAAATTCTTAGTGCCAATGACAACAATGTTAATTAGTATTTGAAACATTTATTCATGACATTGTTTTGTACTTCCATTTGTGTGATTGGGCATTGTTTTGTGCCAATCTTTAAGCTGTTTAACACTATTTCCCAATCCATCTTCTATGTGGTGTAACACCAATCTTGAATGTGAAACTGCATTTGCTTTTGGGAGGCGTATGTTACGAATATTACATGGCAGTACTCTCATGTGTGAGGTGGCATGTTCACAAAATGTCACATCACCTTCTTTATATTCATTTGTGATCTCTTGCATTATAGTGACCAATTGTGGAAGAACCCTTTCCATTGAGGTTGATGAATTTATTGTGTCATTAAACCCTATAATGGCACCCATAGGTAGATCATTTTGCTCCATGTTCATGAGCCCATCAAATTCCATGATCCCATCATCACCTTCAAGATGTTCATCTTCATCATCATCATTGGACTCCATATCACCTACAATATGTCGTGGGTCTTCAAACATGTGACCCAACCTTTCACAATGTGATCCATACCATGTTCCATAATAATGAATGATATCCTCTTGAAAAATGTTTTTGCATGTGAGAATGACCACAATTTGGTGTTTACACATGTTCCCTCACAATGCCCATTCACATGTGCAACAAAATATTTCGATGAATAGGAATTTCACCACGTAAATAACATTGGGAAGGTGTTGGCTCCATCACTCTCAAGGGTTGGTTGGTACACATGGGTGAGTGGAATAAAGGCTGCCTTTTCCACACTTCATATAATAATGGCCTCCATAACCTTGTTTTTTCTTAAACCATTTTTTTCCATTTCCAATGTGTGCATGTAGTGGTGTGCAATGGTTGTTGATAATCGCCACACTAACTAATCAATCTTATGCCCTTTAAGGCCTTTTGTGTCAAGAATAAACCAATGTTTCAACACACCATGATATGATTCAATGTTCGCTTGGGTGTTTTGGTTAGAATGGGGCACTCTTTGAACACCCACCATCCATAATTCTGCAAACATAAACACAATGCACAAGGATGAATAACATTATTACAAAAGAATTTTGAATACTAAACCATGATAAATATTATCATTTACCAAATTAATGGTAATAAGTCCGGAAATAATTTGTCCACGCATCACTAGGCCTATGTTTATGAAGGTTTTCTCTCATAACAACCTTCCCACGCTCTTTGAAGTCATCAATTGTTTCTCCATGATTGATGGACATGTACATCACATCATGAAGGTCTTGGAAGATTCCACCTTACACTTCCACATTTTTTATTTTTTCAGTATCACGTAAGCGCCATGCTTTGAAAACATGCCAACAACAAAAGTAGATGAGAACCTTGTCCATACCCCATACAACCTTAATAAGGACACATATGCAATAAAATCTCCATGAGTGGATGGGGTTAATACAACATAAAATGCATTTGAAGTAATCAAGAATTTTATGAAAGATATTAAAAAACATCTAAGGAAATAAATTCAAAGTGGGCATTAGGTGTCGAACTAATTGTAATGCCTTCAATTCTTGTGGTGGATCATGAACGAGAAAACATGATGGTTTCCAATGTGGCATGTGTGATAACATCTTATTTTTTAATGGTTTCAACCATTCAATCAAATCTTGAACTATTTGCCTACTTGTAATGATCCAGGCTAAAGGGACACCTGTGCGATGATCAGAAAACACCATCAAAGTAAGTGGATGGACTTTCAAGTCATTTGTGCCAAATGTAGCATCCATGGAAATGGCACCATTGTGACCCTATGATAACATGGACTCACATTGAGTTAGTTTTTGAATACCTATGGTGAATCGGACTTGAGTCCCATTGATTTCACCAACATATTGGGAAAAAAACACATTTTCCATATGTTGGAGAGCCCAAGAACGAATTGAAATTGTAAGGTTGGTGTGTAAACACCAACTCCCTTTCTTATGTTCCCAATCCAAATATGCAATGTCTTGAAGCTGAATGAAATCATCTCGTGTCATGTTTTGACCCACATTCACACGTTCCCACCAAATTACTTTATGCTTGTCATATATTTGTTTGGTTGTGTAACCTAAGCTTAGTTGGGCCCATATGTGGTCCTTCAATGCTTGTGACATGCGTGGAGCATAACAAAACATACAAGAAAATGGATTTCGAGTCATGTTCACCATGTGCAAACGACCCATCAATTCGTGTATGGGCCTTATGATAAATTGTGATTTCAACCACATCAGGTCGTGTGTAGACGTTTGATTGAGAATGACGTTAGGCATCCTCGTTTAATAGATTAAATGTGGGTTGAGTTTCCCCGATGGTCCTCTAATCCATATCTGCATTGATACCGAGACCAAAAAACTTTGCTTGTGACATGCGTGGAGCATAACAAAACATACAAGAAAATGGATTTCGAGTCATGTTCACCATGTGCAAACGACCCATCAATTCGTGTATGGGCCTTATGATAAATTGTGATTTCAACCACATCAGGTCGTGTGTAGACGTTTGATTGAGAATGACGTTAGGCATCCTCGTTAATAGATTAAATGTGGGTTGAGTTTCCCCGATGGTCCTCTAATCCATATCTGCATTGATACCGAGACCAAAAAACTTTCAAAATGTAAATGATTACATCTTTGATATATGAATTTTAAAAATTAAAAAGGTTAATGCCATAAATGTTTACCACTTATGCCTAAGGTGGTTTTTGATAGTTGGTTGCTTAACATCCGTTTAGCTTGGAAAGTTTTTGTAAACATTCCATTCCATAGGGGTGCTCGTATCCTTTTGTGCACCTTTCATGAATTTCGAGATGCAAGCATATGGAACATAAGCAAATTGAACGGTCACTTTATTTTGCCCTCCATGGCATATCCCAGACCTCCACACCAAGTCCTTGTTTGAGAAGAGGAGCTTGGTGGGGTTTTGGACATGAATGGAATGGGATTTTGGAACCCCTCCCCATGATTGAAGGAAGTAGGACAAATTCTTGCACCAAGATAATTTATAATTCTATAAACATTCATCATTGAAAAAACCCAAAATGCAATACATACATGGCTCTTTTAAATTCAATGTTGTGACTTGGAATTCCCATTACAATACCCATATCATGATATAAAATACCTATTGTTCCAGTGTACATAATGTACAATACTTGCATTATGAACCCATATACTTAAACAAACTTCGGCAATACCCACATTGAGCTATTAAACCTTCCATCATTGAAAATGTTCACATATGCAATACTCAGATTATACCTTAAATCCACAATGTCTGAAAACCCCATGTAGCAATACCCACTTAATGATAATTAATGCACATTATTTGAAAGGTGCAAAATGCAATACCTACCTTGGGCCATAAAACCCACGTTAGTTGTAAGGAATCAATGCATTGTTCACATATGGGTATGAAAAAATCAAACTACAAAAAGGTATTGAATATGAAATATCCATGTAAAGGTATAAAACCTTTATTTATGGTTGTATACTTAATGAAACTTGATGCCTTTCTATATCTAATAGCTAGGAAATGAAAAGAGGTTGAATTGTGAAAATATAAACAAAAATAATAATAATAAAAGACAAATGCATACTTTTAGGAATAAAAGATAACAACATTCCACCAAAGTTTGTAGTCCCTATTGAAAATGCAACCTAAAATATCATAATTCATACAAAAAGTGGGTTAGAAAATATTAAACTTTAACAACTATGGAACATATGGAAACAAAAGATATTCATAATTATGGTATAGATTGCCTTTTACTTTTGTGTGATTTCTCCAACTTAAATTTTTCCACTCTTTTTGAAGAAGATATAAAGTGCAATTGTATTACTTCACATATGTGTAAACCCTAAAATTTTACCCCCAAATTTAGCCTACTTTAGGTTAATTACTATACATTTGTGAAAAATTTATTGATTAATTTATGTGACCCAACCTTAAACTTAAACTATAATCCAATGGTACATACTTATAATAATTACATGAAAAGATGTATTGTAATGTCCATTCAATAATAAATTAGGTAAACAAAATTTAGTAAAATATGCATTAATTAAACCAAAATGGCTATAATTATGACATTATTTCCACTATGAATTATTTGTAATACTTACATGTGGGGACCTATGTTCATCATCCATGAACTAGGGCGAACCTTAATAAATTAATAGTAGGATTTAAAGGGGGGGGGTGGGGTTGGAAAAAGTGAGTAGGTAATTAATTAGGTATTTAGCTATGTAGAAAACATAAATAGATAGGTAGTTAGGTAGATAGACAAGTTAGTACATAAGAAACAAATTACCTTATCAAGGTGACTAGGTTTGTAAAATAATTATGTCAATAGAATGGTTGTGTATGTAAGGTAGCTAGGTTAGTAGGGTAGGTACAATGGTTAAGTTAGTAGGCATGTAATTAATAGGTTAGCTAAGTTAGTAGGGTAGGTGCTTAGTACAGTAGCTAGGTCAATAGGATAATTAGTTATTAAGGTAGATATGTCAATAGGGGATAATAAATAAGGTACGAAGGTTGGTGTAGTACTTATGAGGGTAGGAAAGTGAATAGGGTAACTATGTGTGAGGTTAGGTCCAGGGAAAAAACGGCCAAAAACCAAAAAAGAAAAGAAAAAGTAAAGTGGTTAATAACAAAAACAAATGGACTGTGATGAACCCCATTTGGTGTCGAATGAAAAAACGCAAGCCATCTAATGGACAAAACAACCAACTGATGCATTGGTGGCTGCTGGTTCATTATGGCCCCCAAACCATACTCAGCTATATGTAGTTCATTTCAACACAACAACATACCCACACATGTTGAACATGGCAAATTGTATTCCATGTGTGGTTGATCTCGGTTCATTACCCATGTAGGGATGATGTTGCCCACTTTAAATGGGTGTCTAGGTTCCAAATTCTTAAGGACCAATTTGGACTCATTTGAACCAAATTGAATGCTTGAATTGGACCTTGCCTTGGACCCCAACTTACATTTTGGTTCTTCAAATCATGAACTTTCTTTTTTAACTTTTTTTTTTTGGGTTGAAACCAATTGATTTTCCTTCCAGAGCGAAAGCCATAAATTGGACCCACCACCTTTAAATGAAAATGCATGACCAAAAAGTGGCAAAATCAAGGTTAAATATTGTGATCAATGGCTTTGGGATGCAGCTGGTGGTGAAGGAATTGTTGGCATGGACACTTGTCACTATAAGAGTTATCATTGTTGGTGAATCAAAGTGTTAATGAAATGATCAATGACAATGTTGAGATTTTCTATAGATTGTTTTCCACTACTGATGACTGACCATAAACATAGTAGACAATGGGTTCAGAAGGCTTAAGTTTGAAGATTTAATGTCCCTCACATGGGGGTGTATTCAAGTGTGTGCATGTAAGTGTAAATAGTTGTATATACATAAGGTAAATGATGATGTGATTTACATTTATATGTTGTATAAGAAATTCATTATATATTTACATTTACCTTGTCCAACATGTTTTTAAAAAATTATGCACTTATTTATTGCCATGTATATTTTTCTTATTGTATAAATGCCTTGTATATGGAATTAGGGTTTTGCTTTGGTTTATGGTTAATGTCGTAGTTGTTTAATGTTGAAGCATTGAGGTGCTTCAGTTGTAGTGGGTTAGAGGCTCAGGTTTTTTGCAGACAAGAGTTTGATCAAGGGTAGTGGTGTCACTTGTTACTTTCTTATTTGTTTGGAGAAAAGAGTCACTAGGGGCCTTGTGTTTCATGTTTACATATTTCATCTCCTTGTTCCCTTGTTGTTCTTGTTTGTTTGTAAGGGCAAGAACTGGAGCTTGTCATTGAAACAAAAGGAGCACCATCACCCATCCAATTCAACATCCACTTCAAGCAAGCAAGATCCTCACAAAGTCACCCCCTGTCATCTCTTCATTGCTTCTAGACTTGGCTAATTGTTGTCATTTTTGTGTGTGCTTGATTGCCATCATTTAAGTATGTTTGGAGTTCTTTGGGTTTCAAAGGTTGTGTGTTGTGTGTTTCATGTTTCATGTGCCTCGTCTCCTTATTCCACTTTTGTTTTTGTTTGTTTATAAGGGCAAGAGGTAGGAGCTTGTTGTTGAAACAAGATTAACACCATTGCCTATCAAGCTCAATGTTAGCTTCAAATGAACAAGATACTTGTGAAATCACCCTCCCTTGTCTTTTTGTTGCTTATGTTTAGTCGATCACCATTGTTCTTATGTGTTTAGTCACCCTCATTCGAATATGTTTGGAATTTTTTGTGCTTCATGGGTGGTGTTGTGTTTTGTGTGCATCTCCTTGCTCCCCTTTTGTTCTTTGTTTGATTGTAAGGAGGTAGGAGCTCTTAATTGAGGCAAAAGAACACCATCATTTTCACATTTTACATTTTTATTTTTTTAAAATTAAAATATAAAAAATTATTTATAATATATCATAGTTTTACTATTCAAATTTATTTCAATGTATAATATTTAATTTATTCACATTGAATATTTAAAATGGATCATATATCAAGTATATTTTTTAAAAATGTAGTAGGTTCTTATATTATGTATATGTATAATATTAATTGAAATCAATTCCCTACATGTCATAGTTTTTTTATGTTTGTTTATACTCATATTAAATTACAAATAATCATTGTAAAATCATTGTAAAATAATTTTATGATTACATTGTCTAGTATGTAATGACATATCATTTGCACAATTATTTTTTAGCCATATTTGAAATGACTTTGTCCTAGTCACATTTTCAAATGATATATTAGACATCCACATCACTTTGTCACCAATCATGGGCTCCATATAATTGAAAATTTGTAATGAAAAAACAATGCCATGATTTTTATTACCACATCATCATCTACTAGTCAAATGCACCATTAATATATGACTACAACCATTTTCATATAGGATTTGAAGTAATATCCTATGACTACATTCAATTATGTAGTTGTTTAAAACATCTAGTCATTGATTTTTTGGTTGCAAAGGACAAAATTCCTTTTAGTGATTGTTTATATGATTTGGATGGTGGTTCATACGCCATTGGACACCACGTGGCATCTTTTCAACTTGATTTGCAATTAGAAATCTTAATTACAAATGTACATGTAATTAAATGTGAAATAATTATGAATTAGCTAATGAGATTGCTAAATTTAGTGGTCTAATTCTTCTCCCTTAAATTTTTTCAGTGAATTGAATGTTAAATGTGTAGTAAAGTTTGGTGGCTTTGTAAAAATTTTAGTGAACCCATGGCAATTAATGGTAGAAATGGACCATTTTGAAAATTTTAACAATATAGGGCTTTTATAATTTCTAGTTAGGTGTGAAAAACACATAATTACCATCCATTTCTTAAAGCATATTGATGGGTGAAAACATAATTATTTTTGCAATTGGTCATGTAAACAAATGGTAATAAGTAATAAGGTTAGGTTATAGGTAATATGTTTGTGGTTAAATAGTAGGCATTTCATCATGTTAATATGTCATAATGTTTTTTAATTAATTAATTAATTAGGTAGGCTAAATAAACAATATTTTATCATGTAATAATGTTTTTGTATTAATTGTTTATTTCACCTAGTAGGATATGTAATTTGTTTATTAAATAGGTTAGGGTTTAGGTATTAGGTAGTAAGAATAATTTATGATCCATTTATAAATATTATATGTGAATAAATTATATATCACAGACCTAAATTAAATTAAATTAATATAATTATGATATATCAAATGTTAAATAATATAATATAATATTTAAAATGAAACAAAGGTTTAAAATATGAAATATGTATATTTAATTATTATATTATCCATTTATAAATCATGTAATTGAATGAATTTTTTCCAAGGAATGGTCATTGAAATTGCATTCAATAATTAAATTCAAAGAATTTATTTTCAAATATATTTAAATTTCTAAAAGGAAAAAAAAATTGTGTACATTATTGAAAAAAATTTGAAATTAAATTTTTTCATTTGAACAAAATTTTAATAAAATATCAAATATGAAAAATGATGTTCTATGGAATGTTTTCAATGAAAAAGGTTAAATAAAATGCATATGACTATTATTTCATACCAAGTGGGGTTGTGTTGCAACCCTAGCCTTGGGTTTGTGACCAAGGCAAAAGGGTCTCAAAGGCGTGAGCCAAAAAGAGTGTGAATGAATATTCACATTCCCAAGTGAGCTTTCCTTTTGAGAGTTGGAGTCCAGATAGACTCCCAAACCTTCAGAGAGCGATTGAAGAGGTCAAAACACCTCGCATTGAGAAGTTCTTTATATCATTGGAAAGCTATTGAAGTGTAGATGTCTAAAATGGGTTTGCATGACCCGTTTGGACATTTGAAACACAAGTTATGGCAAAAAGAAAGGTCGAGAGTTAAATTGGCAATTTGATTCCCGATCACAAAAAGTCGGGAATCAACTCGACTTCCATGCGCGCAGATGGAGTGCGACACACCATTGAAAAGCTCTTGATGACAGCTACAACTTTGCTTTAGACTTCATCTCGATTGGAGGTCTAAACAAGAAGTTATGGTCCCGCAAAGTTGCGGGAGTCCAACCTTAGCAGTTTTGAGACTCTCCTTTGGGAGTTCTAAGACAAAAATGCCATTTGGATGTGGGCCTTGCGGAGAGGTGTAGATAATACTACATGGGGGAAGGTGGTGGCTTCCTTTGAATCCGAGCCGTGGTGAGTTTTGTGAGTCCAAAGTTGCCCGTGGCTTGTCCTAGCACCGAAGGTGTTACAACATAGTACTAACCAACTTGTGGTTGGTTAAATGCAAAACCAAATGAATGAATAAATTGCTTGTCACTCTTCCTAGTTCCATCTTGGAACTCCAGCACGCCCTTCTACCCTTTTAAAGTGCTAAAAGCCAGGGAGCGTGCCTTGAGCCCCTCACCTTTTTGATGTTTTCTTCATTAGACCCATCTTTGAATCTAACAAGGGGTTTGGGAGTGTGTCAAGTTGTTTGGTGGTAAAATAATTGATCTCCATCCTATCAAGAATCAAAGCTCACAAATGACATGGGTTGTGGTTAATGGTGGGATGTTGATTCAATATTGCTTACCTACATAGTTGATTAGTTGGGTTTTAGTAGGCACAATAGGTGACCTTCATAGCAACTCAAATTAACTTTAAAAGCGTAACTTAAATAATTACAAGTATCAACATGGTATAAATTGAAATTAACAAAATGACCAATAATATATAAATATAAAATAATAATACATAAATAATTATTTCACAAATAAATGTAAATAATGTAATTACATTGTTTAATCGTAAAATCAATTATAAAATGACAGTGCCATGTAAGTTGGTTTGGATGGATGAAAAGTTTGTGTAAATCAATCTTCATGTGATTACCATTATGACTTGGTGCCACATATTGTCTTTTATGATTAAAATTTTATTTCACTTGTCCAAGGTCACTAGGCTTTATATTAATCATATGTGGTAATTATGACTGAAAATTAATCATTAATATAATCATTGATTTGTAAATTCATTGTAGGCGAATGGATGCAATGATTGGGGTGATAAAACCCCAACTCCTTAAGCACACTAATGAAATGATAACTTTTGCAGAGACAAAACCTATCCCACCTTTGGAAATGGGAAAAAAGGCTTGCCAACAAACTAAAAGAACCTCCAAACATTTGAACAACCTAACCTTAAAAGTCTCCCAAATATGTGAATGAAGGTTGAATCAAAGGATGTTAACTAGTGTTGAAAATCTAGAAATGGGGGAAATAATGAAAAAGGTGATAAAACCTTTAGGTGAAACAACAAGTGAAAAATCCTAAATGCCGTTTACACATCCCCCTACCTAAGAAGGGCATCCATGTGTTGAACATCATCGTCTAAGGCTTCCTAAAGAAAAGAAGATGTGAAAAAAGGGACTTTAAAAAAACATGCAAAACCTTAATGCCCCCAATAAGGTTATAGAAACTTAATGGAGACAAAAACTTTAAAGGCAACTTCAAAGGAGTCTAAGCAACACACTTGCGAGGTTTAATTACAATGCCTACTAAATCTAATTAGGAAGAAAAAAGATGAAAAACCTAAAAGACAACTAAAGCAAACCCAATGATGTGGGTGTCATTTGCAACAAAAGGAAACAAACGAATAAAAAAAGGCCAATCAAATTACGAAGTGTGTAGAAATGAGCTAAGGCAAAAAGAGGACCACCCAAAAGATCCCTTTAATTAGTGCTAATGGAAGATTGAATAATAAACAAATCATTTTGAAGGGAGTGGTAATTAAAGCAAAGAAGGAACTATGAAACATAAAAGGAACAAATGAAAGGTATGAGTTAAGATAATACCCACATGTAGCACACAACTCCTAGAATATAACCTTACATGAAACAATGTTGAAAGCAATGTCTACTTGCAACACCACTTAATTAGGGTGAACATCTAAAGTTGCTTGAATATTATGCACCATCGCTTCACAACCTCCCCTAACTACGACCCCAAACTAGTGAGAGGATAAGTCAACGGGAAATGCATTATGAAACTGAAAGCAAAAGGTCTTGTTCACCAACCAATAAATTTTTTTGCCTACTTCTATTAATCGAATGCTACTAGAAAACTTGGCCAAAGCTAATAGTTTGACAACATCAAGGGCCTTAGCTATACTCTTTGGGATACATCTTGCAACAACATAAAAGCATGCCAATAATAACTTGGAAACGTCACTAATTGAATCCTTTGGATTAAATAAAACTTGAAGGACTTAAATAACATAAATGGTTCTAAAGTTGAATAACACAATAGCAACAAGTAACAAATGAAATGTAAAGATGGGAGTGACATACCCTTTTGGGTGAGACTAAAAGTGGGCTCGCCTAGTCAGGTCCCATGCCGGGATCACCATGGGGTGAGCCCATATTGACATGGATTTTGCAACTTATTCTCGATGAGTTTGACTCTCAATGCCAAAAATCATCATGTAACACAAATGTGTGCAAAAATAGTTCAATGGTTGAGGAGGGGCCTAGGGTCTCCCTGTAATGAGTCTAACTGTTAGACTTGCAGTTGGGCTGCAAGAGGCAGTGAGGCCTTGAACCATTTGAGAAATTCACATCAGGGCTGAGTCCCTCCTGCCTGAGACGAAAAGGAAAAGCTTGTGTTAAAAACTTAATCTGCGATTAGGGTCTTCGATGCTGACTTACCAGCATGTGGTTTGGCCAGTGTCAGATGAATTAGAATCATTTGAGGAGGCCGAAAAATGCAAAAACCCACCTAAGGGCATCCTAGGCGAAAGGGAGGAGGTGGTGTGACAGGAAACCCACCCAAACTGGGTGTAGACACCTAGTTGCAGGCAGAGTTTTTTTCAATCTTTTGATGTAGTCACACTGGCGATCAGCCGCAAGAGGAATTAGCCAAACTTGGTTACAGGTGAGAGGAAATTAGAAAATTTCAAGAATCCTGCTAAATTTTTGCGATCTGTTGGAACCAGTGGTTTAAAATATGGCGATTTCCCCAAAAAATCATTGGAGATCTCGCAGTTTTAGTGGATTTTTTCACAAAAATCCTGTGTATCAGTCACATTGGTTTTTTTCTTGTGTGGTGAAAATTTGCCAAAACAAAACGCTGGGATCCCTCGCAGAAATGTCTCACCTGCACAGGTAAAGTATGTGCACAAGAATACGAAGGATGGCATCTTTCAGCATGTTGAGAAAACTTTCCTTAATATGCACTGTTGGTTTTAAGGCAGTTTGTTTAATTTCCCTCCGGAAGTTTTGGTTTTTGGGTTCGTTGGGAACCGAGTACCTACTGAGTTTGCAATGCGATTTGTCTAGTATGGAGGATCTCTTTTCAATGCGTTTTTCCCATCAGCGCTTTACAGTAGTCCTTGTTGTATTCTTGCTTTCCGGAGTCGCATTGCAGTGGCAAGACTTTGTGCTGCATTGTGAAGGAAGTCGCCCCCGTCGCCCCGCACGCTGCACGTTGAGCGTGCAGCTGAAAATGTTGTTACTCCTGCTGCCGCTGATGATGATGATGAACACAGCAAGCGCTCCTCGCGGAATCTTGTCGATGAAAGGTACATATAAATGGCTGGAATTACATTGAGAAAATTTTATTTCTTGCTCTTGATTCTACAGTTCTCGATTTCCAAGCTTGTACAGAGAAAAAGGTAAGGTGTGTAGTAGTTTCTTAGGGAACTCTTTGTATGTTCTTCATGAAGACTGGTCGAATGCTTGCGTGGCTCTGCCCTTCATGGTATACATTGTGATGCACCCTGTGTAGGCCAAAGTTGCGTGACGTCAATTTTCAGCAGTGTTTTGCAGAGGATCAGTAATATTATACGCGAAGAGTGCTTGGGATGTGTGGCTCGGGAAATCCCATCGATGATTGCTGGCGGTGTGATTTCAACTGGGAGAGCCCTAGGCAGTCGCTGCCGGACTATGTGACCGGATTCGGGAAGATTTCTATCGGTGGTAAGAACGGGCAAATCTATGTTGTCACTGATGACACTGACTACGATGTCATCAATCCTGCTCCAGGCACGTTGCGCTACGGTGTTGTGAAAATTGAGCCTCTTTGCATCGTCTTCGCACGCAACATGATGATCACTCTTCAGGAGGAGCTTGTCGTGAACAGCGTCAAGACAATTGATGGTCGCGATCACAATGTCCACATCGCTGGTGGCGCTTGCCTCACATTCCAGTGTGTGAGCAACACCATTATCCATGGCGTCCACATTCATGACTGCAAATCTACGGGACACGCGGTCGTCAGAGGCTCGCCCACGCGTTTCGGACGTAGAGGGGGAAGCGATGGAGACGGCATCAATGTGTTTGCAGCCCATGATATCTGGGTGGACCATTGCTACTTCTCCAACTGCAACGACAGCCTCATTGACGCCATTCATGGCTCCACGGCCATCACCATGTCCAACAACTATTTTACCAGTCACTTCGCTCCAAAGTCCGCCTGAAAGACAATCGAGGTTTTGCTCGCTTGTTCTACTTTTGAATGCTCATGTACATATTGTACCATTGGATCGGCACTTGAATGTCTTGGAACTGCTAATGGTTTCTCGACTCCTGAGGAGTCTCTAATTTATGAATGTCTTATTCCCTTGCCAAACATTTCCTTGTCCATGGCGCAAACCCTTCCTTGACTTGACAGGTGATGCTGCTCGGTGCTCACCAAACCCTTTCTTGACTTGATAGGTGATGTTGCTTGGTGCTCACCAAGGCGACACCATTGACAAAAATATGCAGGTCACCATTGTCTTCAATCAGTTTGGAGAAGGTCTAGTACAAAACATGCCAAGGTGCATAATTTAAACTCTTTGTTGACCCTTCTTGTTCTAAGTACTTCCAACATTGTACTGAGGTCCTTCTTTCTGGGAATGTAAACTGTAACTCCTATTTTATGTCATGCCAGAATCCCTCTGGTTGTTGTGTGAACTTGCTTGAATGCTCACAACTAAAAGAAAAAAAGCTTTTGTGGTCCTTCTGGCCTTCTGCAGCATGAAGAAGTCACAAATTCTGAGGAGGTGCCTTTGTTGTTGTGTGCAGATGCTGATATCGTTATTTCCATGTGGTGAAAAATAACTGCACACAGTGGGGAATGTATGCAGTTGGTGGCAGTGAAGCTCCTACCATCAACAGTGAAGGCAATCATTAGCTTGCTCCAGGAAACTGCTATTCAAAGGAGGTAAGAAACAAAGAGTTGTCAAATTCATATAGTTTTATATGCAGAACAGCAATGTTTCTGAAAAGTCCCTCATTCTTGATTCATCTATCGATACTGGAAGAGATCAGATATTCTTTGTGCAATAATCTCCAATTGGATGACAGTCTTGGCTTTTGCATCTGCTGAAGGAATTTGTGAGTTTTTAAAAGGTTACCAAGCACATTGATGATGATGGTGGCAAATCTGCATCCACTGAGAGCTGGAACTGGCGATCTTCTGGTGATTTCTTCATAAATGTTGCTTACTTCATCTCTTCAGGAGCAACTTCTGTCAATGCTCAATACTTTGCTAAAGCAACCAGCTTCAATGCCCATCCTGTTAACATGGTGGAATCTATGACTGCAGAGTCTGGTCCCATCTGGTGTGTTCCTGTGGTGGCATGCTGATGATCTAGGCAGACATTCTTCTGTCTTTTCAGATAGTAGAGCTTCTCTTGTTCATGTAGGTATTCAATTTATCAGAGCATGCATCCATTACAGCCTTGTCCACATACAATACACAAAGGAGAAGTCATTTGTTGGGCTCTTCATCTAATGCTCCTCCTGTGCATAAAGCCACTCCAGAAAATGTGGGAGAACATCATGTAGAAGAGCTCCTATGGAAGCTGGTTTAATGAACCATGCCTCTTCTCTTCTTTTCCACCTTTGTTAAACCCACATAGGTTCCGAAAAAATCAGGAAATCAACCAAAGCTCCTCTGAAGCTGAGATTGTTTAGAAGAAATAAATCAAAGACTTGACATAGCTGCAGAAACTGGAACAAAATTCCACTTTCATCACTGAGGCAAGAGAAGTGAATGTAGGATGGTGTTGAGATTCCAGATCTCAAGAGCTGACTGATTGCCAATTTTGTCTGGTAGTACAGGACTACAAAATTGTCACACATCTGAACATACCAATTGGCAAGCATGAAAAAGAGGAAATCCAACCCTAATGGGATAAAACTAATAAAAACCTTAAAACTGGGGCCGTTTGAACCACAGCAATGGTGATATGTGTGTTCAGGGACCCTTCAAGAGCAACAGGTATGGTACATTGACCATCTGACATGATTCACACCAACTTCGTCAGCTCCCAGCAGTAAGTGGAGGTCAATGTCAAACATTGTACAACACATTGAATTTCTGTCACAAGACAGGCAGTAACATGAAGCTCAGCCTTCATTCTGCCTAGCACAACAAAGCCTAAAAGAGAACAACAAGATCAGTAAAAACCAAGAAGAAAGAGGAACACGAAAAAGAAAGAAAGTAACTGAACTGAAGAAGAACAACCAGGTCACTGAGCCAACACTGATGAGAACCTGTTGTGTGAATTTGATGGTTTACATCACATTCTGAAGCCTATGATTGTGAAGCAATGAGAATGGGACTTTGCCCAGCAGTTTGAAGATGCACATTTTTGAGCTAGGACACAAGTCATGGACTTAATACAAGGTGCAATGATTGAACACATACGGCAGTCAAACTTGCATTTGCAACCAATTTGCAGTCAAGAGCAATAATTGTGCAGAGAAATGAAGAGGTCATTTGCAATGTGACACTATTTTCTCGGGTAAAATCAATGGCAACGAACGTGCCTTCTTCAATTCCAACTCTGGATGGCGATGGTAATGCAGGTTTTGAGAGAGAGAGAGAAAGGAAGAGAAGCGCAGGCATATGCTTACGATGATGGAAAAGAGATGCTACTCTGCAAATTATACATTCAAGTCCTTCATCCTACTCCGATTCTTCGATCGCCGCTTCCACGCGCAGCAGTACAAAGCCTAGAGCAACGCCCACAAGAACCAACCCGCTCATGATGGGCACGACAGTGAAAATCTCAGATGCGACATCGCATTTTGTGGCTATGGCGCCGCCTTTAGCTCTAGTTCCACCAACTCGACCAGCAAAGCACTACGCCCGCATTATGGCTACAAACGCCTGCTCCGTGCACTGCGACACACCAAAACCCATCACATTAAGCTTGCCCTCTGGTTTCAATCCTCCGAACGTCTTGAGTCCCCTCACGCTCATCTTAGTCCCAGCTGCCTCAGCTCGTGAGGCCCCGCAGCTGCTATTCCTCCTCCGGTCTGCTGCCATGGCAGTTGACAATATCATTTGAGACAAGGATGCACAAGTCACGGCCATACTTGCCATTTCCACGTCGGAGCCGCCCGTTGCTATGATGCAAAACAGAAAACAATCCGACCGAAAAACAAAGCACGCGCGCGAAGAAACACAAACGAAGTGCGCGTGTGTGAGGCAGAGGAATAAAGGAGAGGATAATGCTGCTACACAAGGGACTTGGAAAACACTCCAAAAATGCCTTGGCAGCAGATTATTTCTTGTAATCAGCTCACTGGGAGCATTAACACTGTCATGGGCCTCTTCCAAGGTTTGTAAAGACTTGGTTGTAGAAGATGGCATTTCACACAAGAGGTTAAATTTTATATAAATTCTTTGTTTGTCAAGAAAGGTTTATTTTTAAGCAGCTATTTTTCACACACCTGGATACCTTTCATCTATCATCATTCATTAATGTAGTTGGGAAGGTGTTAAAAACGTTCCTTGGATAATGAGCCATATGCAAACCTGAGTTGAATTATATACCCAAAAGATACAAGGACAACCACATTACCATTAATAAGTTCAACATCAATTTGAAATTTATATTTTTTGCTTTAACTATGGATTGAATGTTTTTCTTACATACTTTGAATCACCTTGTTTTAGATTATTGGATTTTTGGTTGGACTTAAGTTTAGGGATGCTATGTTGTAGTTTGTCATCAATTTATACAATGTGGACCAATTCTTTGATCTCGGTAATTTTTGTGCTCTGAAAAGACCTTCATACATATATGTAAGTGTAAATTTTTATATGATTCAAATTGGGGTTATTGAGCTCATTTCTCAAAATATCATAGCCTATGGTCAACTTCCACATTGACTAGATGAATATTTAATGTTCTATAAAATACATTTGTTTTTATTAATTTGATCTTTTTGCATGATCCATGATGACATTGTTATACGAGTGAAAATATGAAGCTGAGGTGTGAAATACCATCATAATTATCACAAGTTATAGTGTTTCACACCTCAGCTTCATATTTTCATTAAAAAAATGTTTCGCTATTTAGGGATTATTTAATGACGAAACTGACCCTAGAATAAAGTATTTAATTACTACGATAGAAGTTGATTATTGGTGGCACATATGATAATGTCGCTGTAATGCCTACCTTTACCACAAGACAACAACAATTACATAACCTTAAACCTTTCATTTCTAGATAGAATTGGCAAAAAACTTGATGACATTTCATTTACCAAACTAGAATTCATGTGCAACGATAAGGTGAAGTGAACTCACTTGCCACCTTGTTCATTGCCTACTGTTGCAGCAGACACCATGACAAACATGCCTTTTTATTCTTGCTCATCTTTGCTGAGTATTGTGGCCAACCCACCTATTCTTTTCTAGTGCAAAAGCATATCCAAATCATGACAAAATAGTGATTCAATTTACCTTGATTATACTATGAAAAGTAGAAACAAATTGCATAAAAAATGATTTTAGAGATTCCAAGTTCCCTTCAGTAAAAATACTGACTTTTAAAAAAAAATTGATAACTTGTGTTTTATGGTCTTCTTGTAAGATTCTGGAATGATTTTCCTCACTGAATGTGTACTTGTGAACTTAATTCAAAAATAGAATAGAATTATTGGTGTCACATTTCAAGGGTTCGAATCTATGTATAATGATGCAAACTTAACTAATGAACATCACAAGTTCTTCTAAAACATTCAATACATCAATATTGAATGTACCAAACTAGTTCCTTTTCACTTCCTACACAATTTCAAATACTTCATACATTTTTTTGAAACATCCATAACAACTAAGGTCAAATTTCTCAACTTGCAAATACTCCATCAAATCATTATTATGTACATTCAAATTTGAAACCAACAATTGATTATAACCAATGTGTCAAAATTTATATTATATTATTTGTTTCAATCTTGGCATATGTTGTCTACGATATGAACTTTAGTCTATTCTATCATGCTTTCCCCCAAACATGTATTCCAAAAGTGGGGTACTGGTGGGTGGTATTGTTGTATGAAACTTTGAAAGTCAGGTGGTGAATAAAGTTTACAGCTGAAATAAACTAAAGAGATTCATATTGAGACATTCACCAAATTTGGCTAAAACATTGAATATTCACAACTTATTGAACATGGGTGCATCATGTAGTAACATCAGCAACCTTTCCATTTTCAACCGAGACACTTTGTCACATACTCACACTATTCACCCTGTCTTCTCTCCTTTAACACGTGAGCCTAAGTCACGTATGGGGCACCAAAACTTGATGTCGCAAGTCTCAACACAATCTGGATAATTTTTTACACCTTTAACTAGTATGTTGGAGTTTTTGAATGCAATCTTCTTCTCATAATAGTTTTTATACATACATATTTAATAAAATGTATTAAATACATCTTGTTTTAATTATTAAGACTTTCATAACTGCACATAAGTCCTTGAAAGTTGTGTAACTGGAGATAGATTTGTTAAATGAATAACAAGGATCTTTAGATGTCATTATGTTAGCTTGAAATTTGTTATTTGTAAATATAAAGATCTGTGACTTATGACTCAATGCATTTAAATTGCTAGGGAGCTGTCACTTGGACTCTATCATGTTTTCCAGAAGGTTTGATTAAATGGGACTTGCAGGGGTTTCAACTATAAGAGGGGTCAAAACACATTTGAAGGACATCTTTCCCTTAGGCTGATGTGATTTTATGATCACAGCAGTTTTTCCTTGATGGTTTTTCAACTAGTTGTGGTCAGTCATCTCACAGCATTGACCAATTGTAGTAGGTTCATCTCATAGCTCTATTCGTCAAACATTAAGCATTCACCAATAGATTTGTGAGGAAAATTGTGACCCACAATAATTTGACATCCATCCCTTCTTAATGAGAATATGTGTTCTCACAGTTAGTAACATGATTAATTAGATATTTTCACCACACTTTGGCTCTCCATCAGAACAGTCACAGCAGCAGGAAACAAGGCCCAATGTGAATAGCTTTTCGTGAAGCTGATGTGATCAACATACTGTGTGTAATGCTGTGACCACAATCGCCTTATGGTAAGCGACCCTAAGGCAGCACATGGGTAGATTGAATGGAGATGTAGAAGAATAGAAAACAAGGGACTAAAGGACACATACTTGTTAAACCAGTGATTTTCCCTAAAAGCAATTCGTTGCACATGGTCAAAGTTTGATATTATCCTTCAATGTTGTCTTGGAAATCAACTGGGACTGAAATAAAGGGAAAGGCCATAAATTATACAACGCATGGGCATGAAATTTGAAATGTGATATATGACAAACCCCAACTATGAGTGTGCCCACTTTGCACAGTCCCCTAATTTTTGCTAACCATTATAAACATGAGTGGAATGATTGGAGATATATAAGAGTTCTCATCATACAAAGTAAATACACAATCAGTGCATTCTCACATCCCATTTTCATCTTAAGTGCATAAATATCATATGTGTGTGCATGTGCATATTAAGCAGTGCACCACCCATGTATATGACTGAAAGGACCATCCTAAAATGCATGACCCACATTGTGCAACTAAAAGGTCCATCCTTATAAACATGACCCATGCATGTAATTGAAAAGCTCTTCTTTAAGAGCATGATCCATGTATGAACCTAAAAGTCCCATGCCTTAAAGCATGCTTCATGTATGTGCTTGATGGGTCTATCTTTAAAAAGATGACCATGATATGCATTTTAAAGGCCCGCCATTTAAAGCCTGACCCATGCATGTACACAAAAAGTCCATTCTTTTATGCATGAAGGATGAATGTATATGAAATACTCATCTCTAAAAGCACATGAAATCACATGTTACCTGAGTAGTTCTAGTTCCCCTAACGTTAGTTAGTTGTTCTCAACACATATGCAAACCAACTAAGGTGACAACTATCCAATACCCTAAGCCACTTCCAAGCGTTGCCACAAATGCACCTATGTGCCCTCAGTTTTCCCATCCGGATTTACTAGGCATGACTGATGTGTGTTATAACGATGTCAGTTTGCAAGCCACCCATAAGTCTTTAAAGGGGAGTTTCTTGTGGCATGCCGGTTTAAAAGGGAGGTCAGTAAACTCTTGCATGCAAAGCCATTCTACTTCATTTTTTCCAAATATTTTATCTTTGAATATCTTATTCCACAGGAGAAAGGCCATGCTTGTTCTGAGCCTTGACTCATTCATGTTCATCCAATAAGAATTGTCAGGTATTCATTGCAGGACATTAGTTTTCTATATTTTGTGGTTGGAATTAATTCAATGTAATTGGAGTTTTAACTTTTTCTGGTTTGGGGTTTCTCCCATGGTGTGGCTCTAAAGTTTTATTTTTCATGTTTTGAGATTTCAAAACATGTATATATTTTTTTCTTTTTTTTTCCCCATGTTTTGAGATTTGAAAACACACAGGAGAAATGAATAAGTATTTTGTGTGTTCCAAACTTGGATTCTTGTAGTCTACAAATGAGTTTTTTTCAAACACAAAAGATGCAATCTAATTGATGGTGTTATATTAAACTTGTTTTATTTTGCACTAAAAAAGTTGTTGTAAGAAAAAATGTTGTAGTTCAGGTGAGGAATTGCAACTAAATGCCAATCTTGATCTACTTCAAAAGATGTTCCAAAAACAAAATTAGTGTTTTTGACAAGATTTTTCATTGAACAACACTTTGCAAATTAAATCCAACTTGGGCTTGACCTAGGATGTTTGAGGTTATTTGGAACAATGGGGACAAAGGTGTTGTTTAAGTATTATTTCAAGGTCATTGTGTTGCATGAACTATGAACAAATCCAAGGTTTTAGTTTGCTATCATTCTAGCAATCCATTTCAAAATGAGTGATTGTGCAGCCCTACATTGGAGTTTGGTCACAAGGTAAAGCAACCATGAATGCAAGAAAATACTAGTAACTAATGGCTTCTTGATCTATTCTTTTTGGAAAATTTCATTTGTTGTAGAACATGCCAAGAGGAAATTGCAACAAGATTGACAAAATTTGAGGAAGCTCAAGCTTGAAGGAGTTTTAAAAAATAAAAGGCAAGGAAAATTTCCATTCCTAGGAGTTTGTGTTGCTTGGCAATGCATAGCAACAACAACAAAAATGGTTGCAAGAGCTACATCAAGCCTACCACCACCCAACATTGCCATTGAACTTTGAACTCTAATGGACCTCCTTCCAACTAATGGTGGTCATCATCCAAATGTTCATATGAACCATCAACAATAAGAACAACACCAATGAAAGGCGCTTCAATGAGTTTAAGCACCATCACCACCACAAAAATCTTCTATGGAGTTTGTATTGATGGTGGACATAATGGTGCCCTGCCATCACCACCAAATTTCACAAGAATTTTTCTGGACCTTGAACTTTTAGAGGCCACAACGTTCAAGATCCATTGGATCCAAACCACAATCTTGGGTTTTACAATTTTTTTTAAAAACAAATTTCATCCATGTTGATTAATTTTGGAATCTCCTTTGAAAATTTGTTGTGGCTTCATACAAGGTTGGATTGGTGAGATGTTTATAGCATTGGAGTTTTGCACAAGAGGACAATGCATGTGGGAAGTTTCAGTTCATTTTGAAAGAAAAGTTTCTTAAAACAAATTTTAACATGGCTCATGAAATGGGTGTGCAAGCTAGTTGGTGCATGACAAATTTGTGACCATCAAATTTCTGTGTGCATAAGTTCCTAGAACCACAAGTGGTGGAGTGTTGTACCATCAACAAACAAGAAATGTTATGCCATTAACTTTCCTTGTAATAATTTGTTGTAATATGTCAAAGATTGTTAACTTATGAAGTGGCATGAAATAATGGATGTACTTTGATTATTTGTTGTGTAAAATCCCCCCTTTGGTGTTGTTGTGTTATGCACATACTTCCTATCATTATGTTAATTGAATTATCAGTTATTTTCAAGAGGTAAAAAGGTTTGCCGAATTGTGTGCCACTAGCTAACACCTTAAAGCAAACACACATTTATGGGTTGATCTCTTGGAAACCTGTGCATACTATTTGATGGGAAACCCAAGGTGAAAGGTTATGAGACTTCCCATGTGTGCTAACTACCACAATGAACCTTGGGGTTGTAATTGGTGTGGTTAATGGCTAAGCATAGAACTAGGTTACACTACAAGAAAAGGTGAATTTTCAAAAGGTTGAACTTGATTAAAATGTTCACAATGAGCAAGGGGGATGGTCATTTTGACTAAAGGCTTAGGGCATGAAAGACACAAATTACTTTTGATTGAAACATTTAACCAAAGTGACATTTTTGACCATGCAACAAACCAAACATTTGGTCAAAAAGGCTAGAGGTCAAGATGACCAAGGTCTAGTCAAATTGACCATACTCAATGGCCATTGTGATTTACAATTGATAAAATTGGCCATTTTAATTTGATACATAGTCAAATCAACCAAACTAATTTGGCACTTATCCTACAAGTTTATTTTGCTTAGAATACATACCAAGTCTAAATTCACAACTAATAGGCTCTAGGTTAAACATATTACACCTAACATGTATTTATAAAATTCAATAGGCTACCTACATGCCACCTTTAAGCACATGTAAATATTTAAACTTAGTACAATAATTAGTTGATATTTAATAATTGATAGTCAATACTCAATAATTTATGATTAATATTTAATATAATTAATTCATCACCAAATAAATATTAATTAATAATTGATAACTAATTTATCCATCAAGTTGTTAATTGATTAATTATTATTATCACATTATCAAATTATTGGCTAATACTAGATGATAATTTATGATATTTAATGGTAGTCAAATATAATTATTGAAATTATTTTAAACTAATTTTTAAAATTTATTTTATATTAAGTCATAATAAATAATCAACAACCAATAATTTTGAATTTTAAATCAGTAACTATTAGTAAAATATTATTATTTAATGTTTAATATTTAATACTTCGTAGAAAATATTCAACAATCAGCCATTTATATTGAATAACTACTAATTATAATAAATAATTATCATTTAAAATTTAGTAATTAATAAGAAAAAAACATTTATTAATCATTTATATTATTTATTTATAATTGATTATAATTAATCAATCATTTATTTATATTTATATTTATTATTTATTATTTGAGTTAATAGCATGTAGTAGCTTACTAGGTGTATGTACCTACATTTTATCTAGGTAAATATTTGGTATATGGTATAACCTACTACTTAGATAAGTAATACAAAAATATTGAAGTTCATTAATGAATGTTATAATATGTACATCCAAAAAAAAAAATTCAATCAAGTTTATTGCAATATGATGACAAAAGTTTTCAATTTTTGAAATGGTAGTCCAATGGTAAGGACTTGACTCCCAAATTGAAGGTGAGGAGTTCAAATCCACACACATACAACATTGGTTATTGAAATTACCTTGGTTTTACATGGTTTAGATAGCTAACTTAAGCCACTTAGGCAAGTAGGTCTCAAGTTGGTCACCTAGCCTAGGCTCCCTGGTTTAAAGGGCCTAGGGGTAAATGCATACTATGGTGTCCCTTTTGTTTTGTCACAATGTAAAATTCCTAACCCTCTAATTACATGATGTTTTTTAAGTTAGAAATTTTTTATTTTGAAAAAAGGGACTCGCATATATGATCTATATTATCGTAAAAACAACATCTTAAAAAAGAAAAGCCATATGTTCATTTTTTGGTTTAGGGAAGTCTTTAAAACTTGGGTCTTAAATTCAGTCATAATCTTTATCTAGTCCTTAAATAATTGTAATTGGATCCATAGATCTTGGGTTATTAAATTATTTGTTTGATAGTACTTTGCCACAAGTCATATGATCAAAATGGAGACTAAAATTCTTATTAAGGATGTCATTATTAATGAAGGTGGGCATATGAATACTTATTTGGAAGGTCAAAGTTCACAAGTACTTTGCAATATGTATTTTTTGAATTTGATTCAAGTGTTTTCATTGAATGTGTTTTATAATGTATTAATAAAAAACATACAACACATAGTTATTGTAAAAACTTAATTTGTAAATAAAAAATTCATCTTAAAGGTGATGACAACACCAAAAACAATGTAGAAATGGACTTTTTGGTGCATTTTTTGTCCACCGTAGTATGCATTTATCCCTAGGCTAAATAATGTAGGTAGGTAGGTAGGTAGATTATTTTATTAATTAATAGCTAAATCGATATGATTATAATTAATATAGGATATAATGTAACATATTATATTATTATTATTTTAAAATTAAATCATATATAGTTGTTGTCAAAATATTGTTGACTAGTAAAAAAGATAGTAAAAAAATCCAGTTAAAATGGCCAAGTCCAAAACAACTTGTCCAAGATGGCACCTTGGTCAAGTTAAACAAGGGCCATTTGGGTACCTTTTGACCAATCTTCCTAGTAAAAAAAACCTTGTTTTCTTAATGGGTAACTACCCACCAATTCTAACCATTGAATTGGTTATCTTGGATCCCTAAGTTGCCTAGACATATTGATTAGGTTCTAAACTTGGGTTTGTGTTATTATAAACATTTCTTGGATTTGATCAATAATATTGTTCGATTGGTTATGGTATGGCAATGAGATTGAGGTGATGACTACTATCTATCATTTTTGTTATGTTCATAATGAACTATCATGTATGGTTAACCTTATGAAGCTTGATAGTTATCCATGCATGTGCCTTTTAGTTTAATTTTGGGTTATAGCGGCAATAGGTTCAACAAGAGTAGTTACCCATAATTGGGATAAGGCTACAACTTAGGGGCACACTTATATGTGGACTCAAAGACAATACTACATTTAATCATCCCCAAAGCCTTTATGTTGAAAATTTTGATGAAGCAACATGGACCAAAAAGGCAACAAAAAAATTCTTACATGTTTCACATTTGTTATGAATTCATTTAAAGATATGGAAGATGATATGGGGGCCCTAGGTTTATTAAATATTGATTCCTTGGACAAGTGGGCACCATTTCACTCAATGGAACCTACACTTCAAGACCTAGATGTGGCCAATAGGCAACTTGTCTTTTAATCAATGGAACCTACACTTCAAGACCTAGATGTGGCCAATAGGCAACTTGTCTTTTAATCCTTGGTGGGGATTTAAACTCCTACCTCAACATTTGGAGCATGAGGCAATGGAGACTTACATGAATTGGTTAGAATATGTTATGGTTCAATGAAATTATAGGTAGTGGAACAATATTAGAAATTATGCATGGAATTCATGATAATTCTCACTTGGAAGGCATGAAAATGATGGGTGACTTGTCAATCAACCCAACATTAATTCCCAAGATGATTCATCATATTCCTCCACCAAAAGTTTGGGTATTGTGATTTGTGTGAACCCATTAAATCCTAGACATCTTTTATGTCAAAAGTTTCTCAAACAAGATTAGAAGTCATTAGAGCCATTGGTAATCCACCACCATTTAACCCATTGAATCAAATCCAACCTTTTGAACTTGAGTATGGGGGCATTTGCAAAGATCAAATGTAAAAGATCTAGGATTTTCAAAAGGAAAATGATGATATTCCATGCACCATGTACATGAGGATGGCATGATTTGCCAAGGAAAGTAATGATGTTTTCATGGAATGGCAATTGGTGCAATTGTATGTCCAAAAGAGGTCAAGAAGGTGCAAAGGATGCCAAAACCTTGACTCATCACTAATTTTGGGTGTTTAAGTCACATTGGAAAAAACATTCCACATTATGAAAAAGACTGATTGAGGACTTTTTGTGGTGGAAGTTGGTAAGCTTGATGACCACCCAAAAGGATTGAAAGGACAAATCAATGGCCACCTAGAGTGAAAAGACCAAAAAGGGTCAAATTCATATGGGCCTTCCCCACTTTTTTTGGTAGAACAAAACCAAAGGGTTATGTGTTAAGCCTATGTAGGTCCTCACACATGAAAAATGAATGCCCAAATAAGGGTAAAACATCTACATTCAAATCCCCAACTTCAAGTACCAAAAAATGTCATTAGTAGAAAACACAAGTTGTTTTATTAGAAATTTTAGTTTAAAAAACCCATTAAAATAGTCATAAAAAAACCCTTGTCATTTTGGACAAGTTGATTTTAACATGTCAATTGTGACTAGGTGGTCAAATTTTATGTCATTTGATTAGTCATTTTCACCAATCATCTTTTAATAATTATTTTGACTAATGAAGCAATGGATCATTTGATTGGTCATTTTGACTGTTCAAATTAAAATTACAATGGTAAATAGGTTGAATAACGTAGGTAGTTAAGTCATAGCCTAACTTAGCTACCTAACCTAGCCTACTTAACCTAACCTTTTAAACAAGAAAATAGGTTACAAATATTAAAA
Source organism: Sphagnum tenellum (assembly GCA_963921925.1). Classification (NCBI taxonomy): domain Eukaryota; kingdom Viridiplantae; phylum Streptophyta; class Sphagnopsida; order Sphagnales; family Sphagnaceae; genus Sphagnum; species Sphagnum tenellum. Next base: position 8,524,475 of record OY998159.1, read on the forward strand.
ATTGAACCCCTCATTTTGATGATGATAGACCAAGTCCTTACCAATGGACTACAACTTCATAAGTTGTTTATTTTTTTATTTGACATCTTATATTATATATAATAGACTTATGTAAGTAAATAAGATGGTAATTTTAAAAAATTAAATAGGTAATTTAGTAGGTAAAAGGTGTATTGACCATTTAACTACTTAACTTACCCACCTACCCACTGACCTACCTGCTTGCTTGCCTACCTACCATAATAGCTAGCTTAAAATGACTTAGGTACCTAGTATGTACCATACTAGGTAAATAGGATGTCATTTTTGTTTGTCCAACTTGACCAAATGTTCCATTTTATTAGAACCCATTGGCCATCTTGACCAATGACATCCTACATGCTTATTTATTACAAATACCTACCTACCTACCCATTTACCTTACCTAAATACTAAGTAGGGACCTTAGTACTACGTACCTACTTACCTACTAGTAAAAAAAAACTAATTAGTCAATTAATAAGTAGGTCGATAGGTACATAGGATGTTGTTTTTGTTTATCCAACTTGATGAGATACAATAAAAACCCATGGGCCATCTTGACCAATGGTATCATTTTTTGTCCAACTTGATTAGATGTCTCATTTGATAGGTAGTTAAATGGATCATCATTAATCAAATTGATTGATTATTCAATAACTATTATGTCCATTTATACAATGGACCTTTAGTCAAAATCAACATTTGATTAATAAAAAAAACCAATTAGTCAACTTGGATAGCTTGAAAATCCATGTTTTTCTATTAATGTGTGAACATTGTGGTGTTGAGGGTTATGACATTGACCATTGTTATTCATTGTGTTCAAATTTTGTCCCAACAAATCTATCAACAATAAAGATGATAAAGGCAAAGGGGGGCATGGGAGAAACGATGATTCTCAAACCAAAGGCAAAACCATGGGTAAAGCTTCAAATAAGGCCAATGAGCAAGGCCAAGGTGTTTGCCTGGCCATCACACATGATCTATTTGTTAGGTTGGAAAAATTAATTAGCAACAAGGCAAGTCAAAAATTGGAAAAGAAGAAGGTGGTAACACAAAGTTCCACAAGTGCACCCACATACTTAAGATTGGATCCTAGTTGAGATTCTTTTGTGAAGTAAGATTTGTTGATTTTACTAATGTACCCCATGATGCACATGTTTTTGATGTGAAAACCATGTTTTTTTTTTTGATCCACTTGAGGTGGATTCATCAATTGTAGTTACATTTCCAACTCACATTCCTTAGACCCACAAGGAAATGCTAACGAACTTGACCTTCAAAAGGGGGAAACTAGGTGCCAAATGTGTCTTCCCCAATCATTTACATTGACTGAAATTATACCAACCCATACATCCACATCCCTAAACATGGGGCATGTTCCCATGGGGCCAACAAGAGGAGGATCTTGATCTTCTAGGTTGGATGTGAGTGGGGTGATGTTGAGGGTGGTTACATCCATTTGCCGTAGCCAATTTTTTTATCATCACAATGGCAACTTTTAAAGTGTGGTCAACTTCCATTTTTCAACTTGTAGCCATTTTATGTGAAGGTGGGGCAATGTCAAGCTTGGTGTGAACATAGCTTCAAAGTTGTTACCAACAACTAAGCTAAAGAATTTTTAAAAAAGATAATACATTTTGAGGTGGACATTCCTCCTTCATGGGAAGAAGTAGTTGCTAAATTATTCAACCTTCCAATTAGAAGTGGTTTTGGTGTACAAAAAAGAAGGTGTTTTTCAATTGAAGAAAAGCAAACATGGGCAAACATTTTGCCCTCAGAAGGTTTTACTAGACATTAATGCCTTATGAACATTGAAAGGTTTTAAAAAATTAAGATATAAAAATAAAAAACTTCTACCAATTCTTAACTATTAGAAGTTGTATTTTAAAAAAACTACAAAAAATATTTACTACCAAAATCTCTAACTCTCTAATACCAAAATTTTAATGTTAGGAGGTCAACTATCAATTAGGATTTTTAGACAATTTTAAAAGGGTTTTTAGGAAATCTATTATTTTCTATGTAATCATTGTTTTGGGGCACTTAAATTTTCATGTACTTAGTAGTCAACCTTGCAAAAGGCTTGGTAGAACTTGTTGCTTATAACTTGAGTTGATTGTTATGCAATTTTTTTTTTTGAAATCATTATTTCCATCACTATAGAATTGTGTTTTGTACTTTTGTTTCAAAGTTGTATTTATTTAATAATCTTGAAGATGTTTTTGTTTAACTTTTGCATTTCTCCACTAAGTTAAGTTTATACAAGACTTCAATAGTCTATTTGTATTATCACTTGTTTGACTTTTTTTTTATTCTAGTTATCATTTTGTCATTACTGACATTGCATAAATGTATTCCACTTTGTGTTCCTATTTTCTTTGTTTCTGAACATGGGATATTATTGGTTGGCTTTAATATTCCCAACTAGTGATGTGAGGCCAATCAACACTAGGTCTTGGCATGACAAATGAGGACCTTAAACCATGTCCATATTAAATTCAAACATCAACGAAGGCCCATGAGTTTACCAAAATTAATATTTTTGTGCAAGTGAACCCCAATTAGCAAACAAACTAATCATTCATCTGAGTTTGAGTCATAGTGACAAATGCTACAAAATATGATGTGTTGGTTAGGGGTGTTGTGTTGTATCCTATTGGATTTGTATTGAACTTGTGTGAAAGGGTTTGTATTAAACTTTGTAATCTTAGGTGGTAATGAAGAAATGGGTGTTAAGCTCAATTCCCTATCCAATAGTTTGCACAAGGTGTTGGATTAGTTGATCATGTTGCCATGTTAATTGGATTTTCCAACATTACCTTGGGGGTTGGAACTAGTGTGGGGAAATTTGGATAAAGATGATGTTGCACCTTCATTTGAAGATATGAAACAAAAATATTCAATCCATGTTGCATTGTCCACATGTGATCCACCACCATTGTGGGAACTTTGGATCAATTGGAGAAAGAAACTACTTGATGTGTGTAGACATGGCAAAGTTTACCACTAATGACAATAGGTTAATTGGCAATGCTACCATTGGATGGCCCACCATGATACATTTTATTATGAGCCACAAATATTTTATGGCAACTTCTTGAGAGAGGGTATGTTTATTAGAGTTGTTTGGAGGCATAAACACCAATTGGCTATGGTGCTTCAAGCAAGGGTATGGGTTCACAAATACTTATATGTGGTCCCCAACACCACAGCCTAAAAGGTTTCCATGCACCATGTGGGGATGATGTTGGATTAATATTTAAAATTATTACCAAACACAACTATGCATGGATATTTGGGGGCATTACATCAGGACATTACATTGCTAGAAATGCAAGATTTGGATGATGTTGGCAAAATGGATATGATGATAACTAGCTAGCCACGTCAAGGTTGTGCCATTTTTAAGCAAGTACATGTGGTGGTTTGTTTGACCCATGATCAAAACGTTTTTGGGACCTACTACAAGTGTTGTTATATATAACATAGTCAAGAACAACCATTCATTTACATTTTAAAGAATGTCCTTCAATTAGATGACTCATGACCACAAGTTTTGGTGACATGGCATCAAGTTCATATTCGGTTGGGTGAATCAATTTTGGTGGATCTTACATTAGTGAAATCTCATACACATTAATTATTTTGGTTATGGATTGATTTAACATCACTTGGTTTGTTACAATGTGCTATTTTATGTGACAACATAAGGGTTTCACTATGGATGCCACTTTGGATCTAGAACACACATCACAAAGTGTGTGACACAATGATTGGCCACCATTTTTCCATTGTAAAAGAGGTGGGCCAACCATAGGCAACTTGGCCCATGATCATGAACTTTCCAAGTTCACATGTTTTTTGTGGTAATGGTCATGACATGATTTGGGATCTTTAGCATTCTTGTTGGGAAGAATTCAAATACTAGCAAACAGGTGTTATGGGGTTCCATACCCACACTACCCAAATTTTTGGCTTATTGAAGGCAATTGGAGGTCAAGTCCTTGGTTAAGTCATGCATTTGAACAATCTCACCTAGGTTATTAACTTAGGATTGCGTGACATGTGGCAATCCCAAATGGGCCAAACTTCTTTGGCAACAACAAGATTTTATATGGAGGGAAAAGGTGATGGATGCCATGAGGATTCAGTGTTTGCAATGATGGCAATATAAATCAAATGCATTTTTGGCATCCAAGATTTAATTTGAACTCATTTGAAGACTTGTTGAAAGAACTTCAAATGCACATGGAATGGGGGTTTCATGTGGCAAGGTTCCCATATCAACCTTGTAGCAATTATAATGTTTAGCCTCCACCTCAAGCAATAGGGACAAGTCACCTATAACTATGAAAACATGGGAACCAAAAATTGGTCCTATGGTAACAAGAGGTGTGGTACACAAGATTTGTGATAGTTGTTGCAAAATTATGTTCATTGTTTTGTTTCTAACTTCAAGGAGTTGAGCAAGTTCAAGGGGCAAGAGGTACATGCATCATCATGGGTGATGATACCCATATTTTTCAACATTCATAGAGGTTGAGTGACATGAAATGAACTTTGGTGAAAGCTCAAATGGAGATACTTTTGGAGACGGGTTGGTGGAACTTTTGAAAAGGGAACATGCATTAACAATAATTATGCCTACTAAGAAAGATATTTTTAACAATTAAACTAAATGTTGAATGTGTGGAGATTATAAATTTGTTAACAAGTGAATATGAATTGACAAATATGCCATGCCAAATGTTGCCAAAGGAGATTTTCGCTATTGGCCAAGCCAAGGTGTTTAACACTTTGGATCTTTTGAATTAGATATCACCATTTGCCATTCTGTGAAAATGACAAGGTGAATATTGCATTTTGGGGCATTAATTAAGGGCATTGACTAAAATGGGAAGGATTGTTTATATTAGTGGATGTTTTTATCTTTTGAGTTGACAAATACATTTATAAAATTCCACATAGTGATGGATCACGTTCTTCTATGCTTGGATTTTGCCACGTGTTACATTGATGACATCATTGTGTTTAGTTCCACCATTGAAGAACATGGTCATCACTTGCAAGATATGTGTGAATGTTTGGGGTGCATGGGCCAAAACTATATCAAGGAAAGTGTAGCTTTTTCTAATCTCAAATGGAATATTTACACCATGTGATTACCTAAGAAGGTTGGGAGTTTAAAAGGTCAAGGTGAATGTGATATCCAAGGTTTTGAAACCAACTGATGTTAATCATTTAAAGGAATTTTTGGGGTTGGCAAATTATTAATGGTAGTTTGTCAAAAGGTTTAATCAAATTACAAAATCTTTGACTCAATTAACCAAGTTTGATGAAGAACTCATTTGAGGGGATGCATAAAAACCAATTTTCCAAGAGTTGAAAATTAGGTTTAGTTTTGTACACCGAATTTGAAACAACCTATCAAAGGTCATCATTTCTAATTGCATATGGATTAAAATGTTTTGGAACTTGGAACAATCCTTACACAACTTGATGACGAAAATCAAGAGTTTATGGTGGCTTATGTGTCGCAACCCTAGCTTTGGGCTCACGACCAAGGCAAAAGGGGTTGCGAGGGTGCGGGCCAAGAGAAAGCTCGGGAGTCACATCACATACTCCCGGGAATGTAGGAAAGTGTGAGGGAGTGAACCCTCACACTCCCAAGGCAACTCCCACTTTTGGAGATGGAGTCCCAGTGGACTTCCAAAACTTCAAAGAACAATTTCAAGGGTCAAAACTCAATGACTTGTGGATTTTTTATATCATTGAAAAGATCTTAGAATGTAGATGTTTAAAATAGGCTCGCATTGCTCATTTGGACATCTGAAACACAAGTTATGGCCAAAAGAAGGGTCGGGAGTCAAACTGCCAATTTGATTTCCGACCAGAAAAAGTTGGGAATCGACCCGATTTATCTGCAGACATCATGTGACATACCATGGGAAACCTCTCAATGAGAGCTATAACTTTGCTTTAGATCGCATCTCAATTCGAGGTCTGCTTGTAAAGTTATGCTGCTCCGAAGTTGCAATTTCAGGACTCCCACTTGGGAATCCCAAGACAAAAAGTCATTTGGATGTGGGCCCTGTGGAGAGGTTCAGAGTATACTATAAGGGGGAAGGTGGCGGCTTCCCCCAAGTTTGGGCCGTGGTGAATCTTGTGTGTCCGTATTGCCCGTGGCTCATCCTAGCATCAAAAATGCTCCAACTACGCACTAAACACCTTGTGTGGGTTTCGTGTAGGCCTGTGTGAGTGAGTGAAGCTTGTCAACTCTTCCTAGTCCCATCCCGGAGCTCCAACACGCCACTCTATCCTCAAAGTGCTATGAGTTAGGGAACGTGCCCCAACTCTTCCTTCTTTCGCTGATTTATATTTAGACTCACATTTGAGTCTTTCAAGGAGTTGGGGTGCGTCATTATGCAAGTACAATAATCAAGTAAAGGCCAAATACAATTCATATTAAAGGAAATTTTTGACAATTATTTGGATCATAACTACATTTTGGTGTTATTTGTTTTGTAGCCCATTCATTTTGATTGATCACTAACCATTGAAATGGTTCATGGAATTTAACCAATTCACAAGGAAACTAGCAAAATGGGTTTGCATTTTTCAAAAATATGATTTTGATGTTAAACATTGGGCTAGGATAATCAACAAGGATGTAGATAGGTTGAATATGAACCCAAGTTTTACTGAGTTGGATACCATTAAAACATGTTGGCATGAGGAAACAAATTTGGAGATAGTTTTTGGTTGCCATGTTTCATTCCTTTGCGTTTTGGCAAATGGTTGCTAAAAGGTATTATGTCAAATTGTAGTGGATTGTTCAAGCACTTCTACGAATTTAAAAAGGTGAAAGTATGATTGGGTGATATTGCATGGAATGTCACATTATCATTTTTTAGACCATCTTGACTTTAGAAATGATTTGTGATTTTGTACACAACATTTTATTATTATTATTATATTTTTACATCATGCACTTCATGGAGTTTTTAATGACCCATCTTAATCACAATTTGGACATGTTTTGATGTTCCCAAATATTTCTTATATTAAAAGTTTCAAGACTAATGAGTTTTAGGAATGAACAAAAGAACTACGTTAAAATCCTTAACGACTGCATGTAATTTTATTTCTTGTTGGAGAAGATGCTTATGACATATGCTTAAGGAAAACAATCCAATAATAATGTTAAAATGTGTAAAGTGAAATTTTGGATTATGGTTGAATGTCAAGAAAAGTACTCATCCAAGGGCCATATAAATAAAGAATGATTTTTTTCTTTTCTTAATTCAACTTGATTGCTACTTGTAGTGCTTGTGAAATAATATATGTTTGCAAAGTCTATTGATTTTTAAAAAATGAAGTCTTGAGTACTTTTGATGTCCATCATGCATGAATTATGTTATTTATAAAATTCCTATACCTTTAGGAACATAATTTCTTCAACCCCTTGTCCTACAAATCTAAAAAGATTTGTACCACATTGCATGTGACAACCAACATGTCATTCTACATGTGAAAAAAGTTTTATTTGTTGGAATTTTGTTGGTGAAAGGTTGGGATGGTCAAATATGTATGGAAAGACAATGTGCAAAATTATGCACCATGTCACCTTTCACATGTGGATGACCAAGTGATGGATGGTCAAGTGGATCCATCATTACCCATAGTTCCAACAGGTTAGATGCATGCCATGTGAAGAATCATGAGGTGCAACAACCATGTTGGTTTGTAATCATTGTTCCAAAGGATGACATATGAGTTCTCTTACACCATCACTTCTTATTGGATGAATATGAATGGGCCAAGACTTAGCACAAGCATGGCCTTTTTGCTATTCCACAATCTCCATAGTCAGATGTTGAAATACCACAGCTAAGTGCAAAATAGCCAGTCACTTTTGAAAATTGCCTGAAGATCAAAACTGTACAAAGTACTATGGAGATTCATATCAGCCAAACACATTGGTGCACCATCCACTGGAAACCATTAAATCTCAGTTGTGGAGGAACTAACTTACCTGAGTTACCAAGGTTCCACTGTGGTATCCTTTCTTACTTCTCCTCTCACAATGCCAAGCTATGTAACAACCTATGTAAGTGACTAAAGTTGCATTCACACTTGGTGTTAGGGACTCTAGTGTTGAGTCCCTTATCACCATACTAGTCATGTAAGATTTAAACTAACTTATCATGAGGATTTTATATTAAACTAACATTCACCTAACATTAAGCTATCGCCCATTCAACATTGGGAGCCACCAAGGATGCCACCTTGATTTATATTTAACATTGATTTAACATCAAGTGTGAATGCACCATTATAGTACAGTAGGTAAGTAGGTAGGGGTGGGAAGTGGTTACTATGTAAGTAGGTAAGGGAGTTGGTGGCTACTAGGTAGGTAAATTCATGTGGTTGGTTAGCAAATTGCTAACTGCCATGGTTAACTATGGGACAGGAATGCAAAACAAAAGTTGTTCCTGTCCACACATCATCCATCTTGCATGGTGCATTGATTCACTCTGGCTCAAATAGATTTGTGGGAGCCCAGAAGTTGTTGCAGGACTGGGCAATCTTATGATTCATGGCCAGTCTTAGATGTCAATTGTGTTTGACAAACAATGAAGGTAGGTTAGATTATCCAATTTCCCTAGAACTGATAGGGGGCAGGAGTGAACCACCAGCACACCTTGAGTTATCAACCCTAGATGGACTAAAAACATTTTTCCATTGAGTCCCTAGTTAACCACGATGGTTACCTCAGTTGTACCCTGCTGTACTACCTACCTACTAACAAGCCACTGGCCCTTATATCACATACTAACCATCTACTGACCTAGCAGGCAACTATTCTCCTACCTACTTACTTACAGGACCCGATATCAAGTCAATTAGGGTTATGCACAATTGCATCATAGTGAGTTTACAATGGATGGTGTCTTGGTGACAAGTGATTCACTTTTAGCCTCATATCAAGTCAGTTAGGGTTCATGCACAATTGCATGATAAGGAGTTTACAATGGATGGTGTGTTGGTGACTAGTGGTTCACTTTTATTTGGGAAGATGCAAAACACCCATCACTAGCATTGTTCATGGGGTGTCGATCCCACACTGGACATGGTTCTCATGCGCTTCACCTAATGTTTTGCAAAAAATTAAATAAATATGATAGAGGATACTAGTGCTGAAAGTTGTAGGAAGTGGGCTGCTGGTGGGTGATTGGTTCTTGCTTCCTTCGAGTCCATGGGTCTCAACTTTGAACCAGTGTTGTGTGAGGGTTGTTGAAATTCTTTTATTAGTTGCTGAGAAACCTACAGACATATTATCACCCCAGCAAGAACTTGAGGAGTAAAGCTTTGACCAGCTGCAGACTTGCTATTACATGAACAAACTTGGAAAGTATTTTGATCAAAGCTTATACAGCTAGCTGGCTTATTAATTATTTGCAAAATTACATCTTTCACATACATATGCACAAGACACTTTGTTGAGAACAAGCAAACAGAAAATGTTTCTAGAAAAATCTAGAATTTTTTAACCCTGCCTATATATATATATATATGAGGTTATAATGTGTGTTGGCCGGTTCTTAGGCTTTAAACCTAGAACTGTTGGTTCTAGGTCTGGTCCAGTTCTTGGGGAACGTTGTGGGAACTTGACCCCACCGGGGCCTACTTGTTATTTTTCCCTCAAGTAGGCCAAAGGCTATAGAGTGGGGGGTACACTTGAAGAAAGAATTACAACCAGGGCAAAGGCTGAGGGGGGAGCCACAAGCTTTAGATCATGTGAAGACTAAAGACCTCAAAACCGGGTGGAGCAGATACAAAGGACGGAAGGTGAGGGGCCAGTCTGGTCCTACAAGCTTTAGACCGTAAAAATACCTCAAATCTGGGAGGAGCACAAACACAGGACTGAAGGCTGAGGCCTGACCCACAAGCTTTAGACCATATAAAGACCTCAAAACTGGGCGGAGCAGAAACACAGGACTGAAGGTGAGGGGCCACCCATAAGCTCTAGACCGCATAAAGACCTCAAATTTGGGCCAACAGAAACACAGGACTGAAAGGCTAAGGCCTGAGCCACAAGCTTTAGGCCATATAAAGACTTCACAGCTGGGCTGAGCACAAACACAGGACTGGCCTAGGCTTTCACCTGGCACAAAAATCCCTTATTTCCTCACAGCCCTCTCCTCCTAGGCCTTCACCTTACACGCAAAATACATAATACATGTGGAGCAAATATACCGTGCAAATTCAATTCTAGAAAAAATTGGGTATGCAGTACGCATGCAAAGTTGGAGGGTTCAGTTCTTATTGGTTCGCTTTCCTCCTTGTGGCCCACCTCTTTTGCTTGCCTGGACTTTGGTCAATGCTTCTTGTTTTTTTTTTCCTTGTCCTTTCTTGGGTGCTTTCTTTTTATAAAGTTTGGCGAGGTTTCATAAAATGTACTGATTTTGTATAGGCACAAACACATGTGCCAACTTTTCCTCACTTTCAGGGTAAAACCAAGGCAGGAGAGCCATAGATTTTCCAATTGCAATGCACCCCAAAAGCACAAAAAAAAAGCAATAATCTAGTGGTCCAAGTCTACTCAAGTTCGCAAAATCTCTTTGATTATTAGGTTGGCATAAAGGAGAAATTAGTGGAGAGGATGGATTACTTTCCTGGGTTTAAGAATGAATAGTAGTCCGTTTGTGTGGTAAAGCTACGCACTTCTCCTACAGTAGTCATTCGATTAAGTCCGCATTTTTTTAAGTCCGCATCGCAGATAAGTCCGCATTCTGTAGGGCTAAAAATGCGGATCAACATATACGGAAGTGTTTATTGTGATCGTGTAAATCCAATGGAAACCCTGCCCATGCAAATCTATGCAACATGAATTGCACATCGTAGCAAAGATGGCCCATAAACCAGATCTAATTCCTACAATCAAGACATGTTCACACTTGTAGTTGTGACGTGTTTGGTGTTACACTATACCTATTCAAAGAGATGAGCAGTATAGGGCTAAGTCCGCAACATTCGGATAAGTCCGCATTAGGACGCCCAGATCAAGGTGCGGACTTAACCGAATGACTACTGTACCTTTTGGTCAAGTAAGGAAGCCGTCTCATGTCATTTTGTTTTTTCCAATTTTTTGATGCAGCAAGAGTAGTGACAACCCCAGACAATTTTTTCCTTAATTGACAATACTTTTGTAGAGAACCATTGGAAGAGTAGATGGAACTGTGACAGCACTCTCCCCAAGAAAATTGGGCGAAATTGGGAGGGCGAAATTTCAGTGGAAAAAAGGGCCTTTTTTCCATACAAGGGAGAATTAATGACTGGACAGAAGGAATCAAACGCCAAAATAAAAAGTTATAGTTATTTCATGTATTTAATCCCCAGATACAAATGGATGTTAGGTGTAAGTAAAGCCCCAAGACTGAGGTTTTACTGAAGTAAGTCACCCCCCAATATGGGCCTTGTGAGGTGGAGTTCTGGTAACATGGCACACGCCTTGGCTCCCATAGTTCAGTCCTGAATCTAGCAAAACCCCAACCCCTAGTAGTGCTTTCCTTTGTGGAGAAATTTCACAACTTGGCAAAAAAAAATTCAGAAACTGAAAATAAAAACAGGAAAATTTAATGGATTTTTCTTCAAGTTTTGAAATGGAAATAATTAAATTAGCCACAATTAGACCTAGGCATTTCTTAGGTCAACACTTATAGTAGGACTTTTGTAAAAATCCTTCAGCCCACCTAGGAAGTTGCCATTTGATGCTAATTAATGCTAGGGATCCTCGCCACTGGACCTACTTGAGGAATTTGAAAAAAAATGGAACCCTGGCCTGGGGCCTTTACATCATGTAAAAAGAAAATTGCAATGATACCTGGTGATCACATTCATGTGTACACACTTCAGTGCTCTATGGTGCACGGCAAAGGGCCAAGCATCCCGGATATAAGTTGGCTCTTTGTCGCCCCCAAGCTCAAAAAATTGAAATGCTCATTTTGGAAGAGCATCCTTGGCTCTTGGCTCAACGTAAGAGTTGGTCTAGCAAAGTCCGAACTTGCATCCCATGCGGAGGTTCTTAGACAACTTATTTTCAGTAACCCTCTCGTCCTTAACACAATTGGTCACCCTCTAAGAATGAGTGGTCGCAATGAAGGACTAGCCATTGCCAATTCTGGCTGCACCCGAATCAAAAATCTTTGGGACCAGGAGGGCAGGGCATGGAAAAGCTTCCAAGCCCTCCGGTTGACCTACCACGCCACCAACAGGAACAACAAAAAAATCATCATAGCGAGCATCCCATGGAATCTTACAACTTACATTAACCGCTTTCAGGCAAGGGACTAGATCAGCAAAAGAAACTCTGGAAACAACACCACTATCGAATGGATATACCATGTAACCGGGGTCACCCCCAACACGGTGCAAGCCAATGAATTCCAGAGGGTTACCCCCACTAGTCTTATCAGAGCTATGAACTCCCAAGTGATAACCCTCTCCCTTGAAGGTTATCACCCAATCAGAGTCCTTTTTCAAGAAAGACACGGAACTCCATTTAAAGTTGCCAAAGAATTCCCATCACTCACCAAACTTCCCATATTTTGGATTTTCGAATCCGGTTTCATTGATGGGCTTCCCTAGGACCTGGGAGAATGGCACTAGCAAGCCTCCTCACAAATGGGCGACTCTTCTTTTTTCGGCTATTCCGTAAAGCGGGGCTACCGAAATGCAAGGAAATACACCCATAACACCAACATCTGTTCCTTCATTCAAAGGTTAAACCTGCAAAACTCCACCATTACGCAAGTTATTGCCAGAATTTGGGCATAACACTCGACCTCGAAAGGTTGGCACTCTCATATGGCTCACTTTAAACCGGGGTCTCGTGATTGGCACATGGCTACAATGCATGGGGATCCTCCCCACTTGCAAGGTTTGCACTAAGAAAGCCCCTGAATCCCCTCAACACTGTCTCCTCGAGTGTCCCCGCGCCAAACGGGCTTGGGAGGCCTTCTATCACATATGGCAAAAATGGGGAGCGCCCAATGACATCATTTTTTCTTGGCCTTTCGTCATGCTGGGTGAAGCTGTCTTCGAGAGAGAAGATGACCCCCCTGGAGTTCAAGGGTACCATGTAGGAGGCTTCTCCTACATCAGACAACCGCTTGACATCCGTCGCAGTTTTATCCTCTACTTTCTTTGGACTGAGAGATGCTGGAAGCATTTTGATAATCAATATTCCTCTAGGAAAATCCTTCAACAAGCCTGGGTTGATACCGTTGAGGTTGGAATGGGCACTTGGAAGGCCATTAATTCCCTTCAGTCCACCCGGGACCCTAGCATTCAAGATACAATTGAGAAAGCCTTTAGGGCGGAATGGTGCCACTTAGGCATCTTTGGGGTTGATTGCGTCACCATCGTGTGGTGCTTCTTGCCCCCCTTGTATTTCTTGGATTTCTTTAATGTTTGATGGGGCTGCTGCCTCCCTCCCCTTCTGGGGGTTTCTTCTCTATGGAAATTCAAGTCCAAATGTGCCTCGGGTTTCTTCTCCATGGAAATTCAAGTCCAAATGTGCCTCGGGACGCTCAACACTCTGGCTCAATTCAGAAATTGAAACAAAATACATTGCACAGACCCATGCCTTCAACCTTGACAAGTGGTTTTCCATTTTTATTCGTGATGTGGCATGATGGCTGACGATCATCCCACAAGAGATTTAGCTTTAATGACCAAAAGATGCGGTGAATGTCTCAAAACAGGAGAAAACTAGCAGAAACATCTTCCTAAATAATAATAAATGTGGCGAAATTTCTTTTGTAGTCCTGGGTGCAACGTGCGCATCCTTAAACGTCATCCAGGAGCAGAGTCTGCTGAATTGCAGTTTAAAACTCCTGTTGTGATGACTGCACCTCGGTGTCATCAGTTTATTTGATATTGCTTCTCGCGACAGGAGGGGGTTCCAGAACTTGATGTTCCCTTTCTGGTTTGCCTTCTTAAATGGTTCTTTTGTTTTCTTGGACGCGGGTCCTTCCATTTTTTTCTTTGTTTTTCCCCCTGTTTGCGGACTTTGACTAATTTATGATTGGCAGGGTTTCATCACCATCTGTGTCAATATATGTCACTTGTTCGTTGCTCACATAATTCAGGTGCCTTCATCAGGCGTCTGCCATCTACTCTTCCCCAAATTTTATGATATAAAATCCCACCTGCCGTAGGCATATGTCACACGCTTCCTATTGTGTTCCAACAGTCTTGCAGGTGCCCGCCTTTGACCTTAGAGATCGGAATGGCCTCATGACTTGCTGGGAAGTGGACTCCACGTAACAGGGAGTCCGTTACACAGTTATAAACTAGTCTGGACTGCCGGTGGCCCCACAAAAGTGTGAATTGGTTGCAGCCCCACAAAATTTTCATTTCAAAACTATTTTTTGTAATTTAATTGAATTTCCAATGAAAACAACTACTCTCAAAACTCAATGTCTCCAACATATCTCAAGTCTGCACCGAAATTCCCTATAATTTTAAGTTTTGATTTAAATAAATTTCCAGTGAAAAAAAATTCAATATTCAATAACCTTAGCTCAAAAACATTATGAAACCAACTCAGTGCACTGAGGGCTTTCCAACAGTGACAAGGCAACACCAAGAGATCTCACCGTGACAAACAAACAACATTCTTAAATTATATTCAATTCCACTCTCTAAGGAATTGGTTCTTGTAGGGCGTTTTGCCCTTGAGCACCTCCAACTTCAGCTTTCAATAGTCCAGTTCATTTCCATCAGCATTCCTGAAGCTGAACGGACAGCTAGGCTTCGGCCTACCGGTCCTGCAAAACTGAATATCGGAGCTCAGAATCTGAAGTCTACACCGGTAAGTCAAACTTCCAGAGCTGAAGGTGCAGCTCCTCAACGCAAAAACGCCCTGATTACGGCAACTTGCTCTATTGTAGTACGGAATTTCTTATAATAGGTCACAAGTCTATATTAGAGTATTAGTGTGGTGTTAGCAGAGTCGCCACCTCATGGGCAATGCTACTCGGCTTCCTAGTAATAGTATATATCAACAGAGTCGGGAGTTGATGGTCTCAATATATTTGATTGGGTCGTGGCGCTCACATATTGTTTGTTAACGCTGCATAGACGACTGAAATATTGGGAAGCAATTCCCAAATTCGCACTTACATCAGACTCAAGGATCATCATGGCTTCGATGCACGGATCAGTGAGTATGGCTGTAGGCGCTGGGCCTCATCAGAATCTAATGTCTTTCATGTCTGAATCTGCTAGAAGAACCAGCAGCTGTGCATCGTATAACTCGATAGGTTACACCGTTGATTGTAGCTTTGTTAACGTTCCCGTGACGATGAGTCGATGCGCGGAGAACACGATGCAGAGTAGACAGCCTTGTCTCGTCCTCTCTAGTCAATTCATTGGTGTCAATTTACGGCCTCGTGCAGCAGGGACTGCCGTCGTGAGATCCAAGACGGGGTCAAGCGGCGGACGTTTTGTATCCACGTTCCCATTGATTACTGCGGTGGTATCTCGTGATCTTGAAGAGATGCAAATTACGATAATAGAAACGCCGAAGGTGTTCGACTTCGACTCTTATATGAGTGTGAAAGCCAAGGCAGTGAACGTGGCTTTAGACAAGGCTATAATTCCCAAGGTCCCTGTCAAACTCATCGACTCGATGCGCTACTCGCTCTTAGCTGGAGGGAAGAGAGTGCGACCTGCACTTTGCATTGCGGCTTGTGAGCTTGTTGGAGGGAAGGAGGAAACCGCCATGCCAACCGCTTGTGCTGTGGAGATGATACATACTATGACTCTTATTGACGACGACCTCCCTTGCATGGATAACGATGATCTTCGGAGAGGGAAACCAACCAACCACAAGGTAAATCTACTATATCATAGTTTTTTCTCCTTGGAGTTCAATAATCCTGTTGTTTTTTCTCCGTGGAGTTCAATGATCATGTGTTTTTTATGATCGGTTGTAATTGCATCTTTTGTGTTTCTGAAATTGGAATTGGGAAATGGAATCTCTCTTGGCCCAGGTGTTTGGGGAAGATACAGCAGTGCTGGCCGGAATTGCACTACATTCACTTGCCTTTGAGCATGTGGTGCGAGCGACAAAGGGAGTGGAGGCAAATAAGCTGTTAAGCGTGATTGCGCATTTGGGAAAGGCATCTGGATCAGAAGGTGTGCTAGCAGGCCAGATTGTTGACATCGCATCCGAAGGAGATCCCAACATAGACATGAAAACACTGCAGTACATTCACTTCCACAAGACCGCAACGCTTTTGGAGGCATCTGTGGTGACCGGAGCTATTTTAGGGGGTGCCAATGATGATGAAATTGACAGGCTCCGCGAGTATTCTCGTAATATTGGTCTCTTATTCCAGGTAATATTTCTTCTTGCCAGACTCTTTATTATAAGTCCTCGAGAGTCTTCTTGCAGTCAGTCGAAGTTTTCTTCTTCTTTCATTTTTCGGGAAGCAACAAGTATATATTGCAGAATGACAACAATTAAAATTTCTGGATGTTTTCTGCTGCTGCAATTTTGATGGGCAGGTTGTGGATGACATACTAGACGTAACGCAATCTTCAGCGGAGCTAGGGAAGACGGCAGGTAAGGATCTGGTGGCAGACAAAGCGACATATCCCAAACTGCTAGGCCTAGAAAACGCCAAGAATTTCGCTCAAGAGCTAAAAACAAAGGCCAAGGAGCAGCTCTCCATTTTTGATCAAGCCAAGGCAGCACCACTACTAGGACTTACAGACTACATCGCCAACAGACAAAACTAGATCAGCTAGCACCATCAAAGCTTTTGCTATAAAATTCCCAGGATTCAACCACAGAAATTAAGCACATCATATATTTTAGGAGTGCAACCAAGCTGATTGAAACCCAGATCCAGATAGCTCAGGTGCATAGGAATTGTAAAGCTCAAAAAAACAGCTGACCCCAAATCATCCAAATCCAGAAGAAGTTTTATATTGCACACACCAAGTAGTCCCTAGTGATATGAAGATAAAATCTTTTACAGAATAGAGGAGTTGGCCAGCAGATGAATATGCTAGAGAAGCTGCAACAGACCTGGGAAACGAATTCAAGAATTTCAATTATACACATGTATGTATGGATGGGCCCATGTAACTTGTGACCAAGTGTAACTTAACCTGAAGAAGGGAATGTTTGCTGGGCATTGAAGACTAGATGTCATTACATGAGCGTGCACCATCAGCTTCAATGATCAGCTCATCATATCTGTCACAACTCTATAGCTCTCTCTCATGTGCCTTCCTGGAACAATGCAAAAATATAAATTTAGCTCCTAAATGGTTTCAAGCCTTCAAGCAATCTCACATTTTACTTCAACTTGGCCCCACATATAGTATTGGATTTTGGAAAAATTATACATCTGTTACTACTGTTGTTTCATGCTCTACTACACGGCCTTTTCTAAGGGTCTCTTTCCATTAGGCTGCTCTGATCGCAGTTAAGGTAGAACCGCCCATCGCCAAGCACAAACCCATCACTGAACAATGTCCAATATTTTCCTTACTCCTTAACCAAATTCAGCAATTTTTGTGTCATTGGAAGTCAAACTGGAGGGCTACAAATGCTTTCAGAGCGCCAGAAGTAAAGGAGAAAACATAGGACGTGGATGAGTGGTAGTTTGCTTCAAATTTTTTGAAAAAAATAGCTCTAGAGCCCTCTCCAGTTCCAGCGCGATATCTTCGTCATTATTTGTCCGTTTTGAGTGATTTAAAACCTTGATGGGTGCACAAAGTAGGCCTTTACAAAACTTCTTTCTGTTCCAGAGGCAAAGATGCAAAGGATCACAGATTTCAAGCTCGAAATCCTGATCTGTTTTAGTTCACTCATCATTGAACATTGAACCCTTTTACACCAAACATCTCATATCTTCCCCATTCCTTTATCGGATTGAGAAATGTTTGTGACGTTCGAAGCGTTAGGCGAAGAGCTAGAAATATTCTTGGAACTCCAGAAGCAGCGGAACAATGTGTGAGAATTCGACCTCGTTTGAGTTCTTATGTGTTCGTTTACCTGCCTATCTACTCACAGCGTGCTGCCATCACTGGCAGTGTTTTTTTTGTTTTGGCAGGGACTTTCTGGAAAAAGTACACAAAAGTGGCCACATTGTGAGGGGAAAAAGAAAGTTAGAAGTCGCTTTTTTTCCAAAAGACATTCTAATCACGATAGGCCTTTTGACAACCAAAACTGCTCCATTTTCAACTGCCTAGGAACCTACCCGAACCCAAGCACCCAAGATGGATTTTGACCTAGGCTGACCCTGTACTGACGTGATGCAAGATTGCATTTGTGTTCAGATTTGTTCATCGCATCATGACAGACCCATGGACATAAGTGACAACCCTATTCCAAAGTGAAAGAGGATGTGAAAGCACAATTCAAGGCCTTATTCAAAAGTTATTACACCACTTCCCCAGATTACACCACTTCCCCAGAGCATGAGGTGATGACTACCATAGGTCTAGGTTGCAAATGGAAAAGAGGTTGAATTTTTTCTTACATCCTCTTGAATGTGTTGAAAGCCACATTATGTGTGCCTCACAAGGTGGCTAATGAAAGCAAGAATGTTTTTCTTCCCTTACCCTCAAGATAGACCCTTGATTTGGAGAGAACTCCTTTTCCAAAATGACCATGCTACATAATGCAGAAACAATTATGTGAAAGGACAATTAAGTGAACCTAGTTATAATGTTTTGGTAGAAAATTGTCCAATCTACCATCCTCAACCATAAGCTTTCAAAATATATTAAATTGGTCAAAATTGCTTGCATCTAGGTGATTTTGTTGAGAATGAATGAACATTTAATACCATCAATTTCATGAGAAAACTTCTACAAGATAAGTTCAACATGCACTTGGATATATGCATGCAATTTTATAGTCAACAATTTTTTACTATGCAAAATTTGCATATGAGCAAGCCATTACCAAGTCGCTTGGCAAAGTTCAATATTTTGCAAATGCATAGGTGACTAGTTTTTTCTTGCATGTGATGCATGGTCTTTGAGGTTTGAAAAAGTGCAAATCTAGGTGGCAAACCAGATGGGTGCCATCATGGGACATTACTATGCAATGCACATACATAAATTAACTGGTTTCTATTTTAATTGTTGTCACTTTAGTTCCTATGTGCATTCTTTTTGGCAGGTATTACACAGTGCAGAACAATTGAAGCAAATCACATGATCTAGTCACATTGAACAGTGCATGAATTTTCTGTTTTAGTGCTTACAGTTTATTTATTAATGGGGGTTTGGGTGCAAGTAAAGGCTTGAACTGCATAAGGGCAGCACCCTTCTAGGGTTGGGGTTCAAGTTGTTTAGGTTTGGATGGAAGAAGGATAGATGACTAGGTGATGACAAATTTATGCAAGCCACAAAATTTCTCCAAGTACTTAGGCCAGACTCCAAACTCCAAAGTTCAGATGCTTCAAAAATCTGAATTTTGAAAGCACATATTCCCTCCCTTTGGACTGTATTTTTGTTTGATTTGAAGATCTTCAATTTTGTCAGCCTGATCATCATCTTGAAATTGAGAAGTGTTGTCTTAAGTTGCCATGTGGTTTAGGGTTTATTTTGTATTTTTTTGTATGGAACAACATTACAACTTAGGGTGGTCATACAAAATATCAAGTGACATTAGCTTCTTGTTCTAGGTAGCCAAATGTACTTACTCCCTTTACAATCGTCTATGTAGTCAAATGCAGCCCCTTGGCAACACACATGTCAAAAGGTGTTTTTTACCACATCTGTTCTGGTTGTACTCACTCTGTAAACATTTAAAAGAGATATAACTCACCAGTATACCCACTCTTCAATTTTAAACAATAGCCAACTCAACTCCACCTCACAAAAAAAAATTAGCCAATTATGCTAAAGAAGGGTCTGGCCTGTGTAACCAGCTTAGCAACTAGCTGGGATTGCCCAAAAAAAAACAAAGGCTAGTTCAAAGAACTGACCTGTCTAGCAGCAGTTATTGCCTCATAAGAGTATGTACCCATATGAAATTTTTTCATAAATATTTGATACTAGTACCTGCAAAGTATGAATTTTCTTAAAATATTAAAGACCAAGTTCATACCAGGCTCCAGGGCCAATACAAATCCCAACACTAGGTATATATATATGTACCTGCCTCATACCAGCCAATAATCAGCCTTAGACCCTAATACCAATACCATGCTGGTATGAAACTTTGTAAGAAGATTCAATACAGCACTATTAGGCTGGTATGAAAGTTTCAAAAGAGATTTGATACCAGTAAAACAGATTTCACAATAGTACCATCTGATACTCCAAAAGGTGAAAAAATATGTGACACGAGTACCAGCTCTTATGTTCAAAAGTAGATGAATATGTACTCACCCAATACTGGTTTGGACATGTGTTAAAGTACCACAAATTGGTTCAATCTTGTGCTAATGTCATATGAATTTGACATGTGCAAATTGTGTGGTATCAGTGCTTCTATGTATTGTAGTTGGATTCCATGTGGAGTTTGAGATCATTTTGAATCCAATCGAATGTTAGTTTTCATCTTGATATACTCTAAGAAATAACATAAAATGTGGTCGTCTATGTACATCGCGCTTTTGCTTTGCGAAAGTAGTAGTAGTACCGTATCATGGGATTGGTGTTCATATCTGGGCCATAGAAATTGAGGCTATTATCTTCTGCCATTTAATAGGCCAAGTTCTAGGGCAGAATCTTGACATTCTCTCAAGTACCAATTCTGCGGGTACCTATATCTTTTACCCAGATATACCCATCAGGGTATATCCCTCGCTTCAATTTATTTTCTTAAAACTAATTTACCCTAATGAAGCAAATACTCAGAATATATATATATATATATAAGTACATACTCGTTTTCTTATCCCAACCCTGGGTATATGATGAGGATTACCCGCACCCTACCCATCTACCAAAAATTATAATGTTTTATACCCAGAACCTAACCCAATGGAGAAAAATGAGTCGTAATATACCCTTGCCCTAGGATATATTAAAACCAGTATACTTGCACAGCACTGGTATATACAAAACTGCAATAGAAACCCTGCCTTAACCGCAAAGAGTGGACTGTATATAGAACAAGGTCAGTCTCTAGTGTATCAAATCAGCAAGTAGGTTGTTTATGAAGGTGAATGGAGTTCTCTTCAGCTTTTATTACCAGCATGGCCTTTTGAAGGTTTTTGGAAGCATTCTATTGAGATTGATGTGTTGTGCACAATATAGGGCAATTTGGCACCTTTCTCATACCCTGTAGAGGGAAGATTAAGTTATAAAATATTCATCCCTAGGTAACAATGGTAACCAGTAGAGAACTTGGGATTCTGAAGAGGGAAAATTCCTGGAAATTTTTTGTGCCTTTGGGAACACCTCAAGGGAAAAGGAAAGCTGAACTTTCAAAACCTATGCAGGTTAACTTTATAGGCATCAAAAGGAAGCATTTCTATAATTCCATTTTCCGAGTGCAAAGTAATGTTTTGTGTGAGTGTCAAAAGTTGTATGTATGACATGTAAATCTCGTGTAAGTATAAATCGTTGTTAAAGTGTAAATGATTTACATTTACATGTCATTTTACAGTTATGCATATATTGTTGTCATATTGGTAATAAAAGCTGAAGAGAACTCCATTCACCTTCATAAACAACCTACTTGCTGATTTGATACACTAGAGACCTACCTTGTTCTATATACAGTCCACTCTTTGCCGTTAAGGCAGGGTTTTTATTGCAGTTTTGTATATACCAGCGTTGTGCAAGTATACTGGTTTTGATATATCGTAGGGCGAGGGTATATTACGACTCATTTTTATCCATCGGGTTAGGTTCTGGGTATAAAACATTACAATTTTTGGTAGATGGGTAGGGTGCCGGTAATCCTCATCATATACCCAGGGTTGGGGTAAGAAAACGAGTATGTACTTATAATTGATGTAGTAAAAATGATTTATTTTGTCACTTTGAAATTATTAGGAAAGTTTTCAAATACAATATAATTTAGTCTTTATTTTTTGAGCC